>JAODAL010018108.1:0-12500 GCA_025379985.1 Phyllomedusa bahiana
CTTTTTCCCTCATGCTCTGACCCCGGACTCCTCGTAGTTCCTGGGTAACAGATCCCGTAGGGGGCTCCAAGCTCTGACCCCGGACTCCCTTAGTGTCCGTGGTATCAGATCCGAGGTGTCCTCATGCTCTGACCCCGGACTCCCTTTTAGTGTCCTGGGTATCGATCCTTAGTGACCTCATGCTCTGACCCCCGGACTCCTCTGTAGTGTCCTGTGGTATCAGATCCTGTAGGTGACCCTCATGCTCTGACCCCGGACTCCTCTGTAGTGTCCTGTGGTATCAGATCCTGTAGGTGGCCCTCATGCTCTGACCCCGGACTCCTCTGTAGTGTCCTGTGGTATCAGCCCCCATTGCTCACAATCCTCTGTGCTGCGGGCATGGCGTGCTCTATGAAGGTTTCTGCTCAGTGATACCTTCCTCGTCCTATTATTGGAGCTCAATGTAAATTCGCTGCAGCTCCTGAATCCTCGCGTCACCTCCGGGATCTGCAGGGAACAGTCCGCGGCTCCGCTCCTGCTGTTTGCTGACCCTGCAGGGCGCGCGGAGACTCAGGAGCCGTCCCTGAGAGTCAATGTCACGGCTGCTGGGATAATATTCATCACTGGAGTCACCAGAAGCATCTGAGATACTGAGAACACGGCGGCTGAGGAGAAAGTATCGGGAGCGGAGAAAAGGGGAACGGAGGCTACGAAGGCAGAGGACACAGGGGAGCAGCTCCCCCCCAAAATGACCCAGAGGCGACCAGACGTGTGCAACACAACAGCAAAACCTCCTGCATATGGAGCCCCGGAGCAGACAGATGTCACTGCACCTCTGCTGACCCTACTGTGTATGGGGCCCCGGAGCAGACAGATGTCACTGCACCTCTGCTAAACCCTACTGTGTATGGGGCCCCGGAGGACAGATGTTTACACGCACCTCTGCTAACCCACTGTGTATGGGGCCCCGGAGCAGACGGATGTCACTGCACCTCTGCTAACCCTACTGCATATGGAGCCCCGGAGCAGACGGATGTCACTGCACCTCTGCTAACCCTACTGTATATGGGGCCCAAAGCACAAACAGGTCACTACACCTCTGCTAACCCTACTGTGTATGGGGCCCCGGAGCAGAGGATGTCACTGCACCTCTGCTAAACCCTACTGTGTAAAGGGGGCCCCAGAGCAGATGGATGTTCCTGCACCTCTGCTAACCCTACTGCTTATGGTGCCCCGGAGCAGATGGATGTCACTGCACCTCTGCTAACCCTACTGTTTTATGGGGCCCCGGAGCAGACGGAGTCACTGCACCTCTGCAAAACCCCACTGTGTATGAGGCCCTGGAGCAGAACGGATGCCCCACTGACCTCTGCTAAAACCCTTAGGGGCGGGTGGGGGGCCCCGGAGCTAAAAAGGGGATGTCACTGAAACCTCTGCTAACCCAAAACTGTGTATGAGGCCCGGGGAGAAAGAGGGATGTCACTGCACCTCGGGCAACCCCTATGAGAGAAAGAAAAACCCAAACAGTGGGGAAAAAAGGAAAAAAGGCCCCCCACCCCAAACCTGCTGGGGGGGCGGGGGGCCTCGGGGAGGGGGGGGGGAGCCTGGAAAAAAGCTGAAAGGAAACTTTTTGAAAACCCCTTTCAGGGGTTTGGGGCCACATGGGGATAAAATTTGTATACAAAGCTTTTTAAATCCCCTTTCACTGATAAAAAAGGTGCGGGGGTGCCCTTCCCCCTTCAAAAGGGATACAAAACCCCCCCAAGGGGCCGTCCCTCCCCCGGAAAGGGCCTTTCTTTGTTTAAATCATGTTTTTTGGTTTAATAATTAAATATTTTAAAGAGCGCGCGTGGCGGGAAACGCCCTGGTGCAAAAACGGGCAAAGGGTGTTTTCCCGGGGAAGATTTATCTCCCCCATCGTTGGCAAAAAGGGGGGGGGCCCGCTGGGTTCATCCAGGAGGTGGTTTTTCCCGTCTTTTTTGAAATTTAAAAATTTTTAGTCCAGGGATTGCTCTCGGGGCCCCGGGGGGGGTTTCCCCCCCTCTGACCCCGGAAAGGGGGGCAGGGGGGCGGAAAAAAACCGGGGAACCCTTCTGCCCAAAAAAATAAGTCTATAAGAAGTCTGGAGAAGGCGGTGGGGTCCATGACAACCGGTCGGGGGGGACGGGCCCATGTTTAAAGGAATGGCCCCCTCCCCCCACACCAGGGGGTATTTTTTTTCAAATGTACATCCCTCCGCTCTGCTAATAACCCGCTTTTTTTTGGTTACCTGGATTCTTTTTGACTACTGCGTGAAATTACTCCCAACCAACCCAGTTTCGCTGCACCCTTTTTAAATGGACCTTTGGGGCCCCACAGGTCCAAAATTCAAAATTTTAACCCCGGGGAAAGAAAATAAAAACTCCTTGCAGATGTTGCCCCTTTTGTGGGCTTTTTAAAACCCCGCAAAACCCCCAAGGGCAACGGGTGTTTAACCACTGAGCCACTATTTTCCCCATACAAAATAAATTAAACCCTTTGTGCTGCTCTGTGCAAACTGCTAAAGCCCCCAAGCTGTGCGTGGAAAACCACGGGACCCACCATGCGGGGCCCTAAAAAACCCAAATTAAACCACCGTGCTGAAAATTTGGTGAAAAACCCTAAACCCACTATGCTCCCCTTTAAACAAATTTCATTGAGCCATTGTGCTCCCTCTGGGAAAAACTGACGGGACCCAAACCATGCTGTGCTGGGGGTAACCATTTAGCCCCCCTTGTTTAATGTGCAAAACCCACTGACCCAACCAGGGCTGGGCCATAATAACCATTGATCCACCCTGCTGAAACCTGTGAAAAATCACTGAGTCACTATGCGGGATTTGTGTCTAACCCAAAACTGAGCCACAATGCTCCCCAAATACTAATAAATTGAGCCCTTTTTGGTTGCGCGGGTGCAAACTGCTAAGCCCCAAAACCTTTGCTGTTTTTGGGCCCCCTTTTGAATTTAACCATTTTTATAATGGGGGCAAAACCACTGAGCCACCAGGGCGGGCCCATAAAAACCCTTTGTTTTCCCCCGTGCTTTTTACTTGCAAAACATTTAGCCCTTTTATCGGCTTTGCTAACCCCCTAAACTCCCTTTGCCCGCTGTGGAAAACCCTTTGGGGCCAAACCGTGCTGTTCTGTACAATTAATTTACGGGGCCAAAACCGTGGGAAAACGGGTCAACCACTGAGTCCTCTGGTCAAAAGGTGAGCTCCCAAAGCAATTTTTTAGCCCCTCTGGTCAGGGGGGGAACTCCCAAAAATTTTCCCTCTGGCCCAGTGGTGAGCGGGGCCCGAAAAATTTGGTCCCTGGGTCAGGGGTGAGCTGCCAGAAAAAGCCCCCTTGGGGCCCGGGGGTGTGACGGGGAAAGCAATAGCCCCCCTCTAGTCATTTTGAGCTCCCAGCAATGGGTCCCTTTTGGTAAGGGGGTGAGCTGCCACAAAAAGGTCCCATGGCAGGGGGAGCTGTCAGCAATAGTCCCTCTGGTCAGGGGTGAGCTGCCGAAATAGTCCCCTCGGGGTAAGGGGGGGATGGGGGGCGGTGATTTTTCCTTTTGGGGTCGGGTGTTAAATTTTCCCGGGGGCAGGGCCCCCTTTGGTCGGGGGTGAGTTTGCGGCGATGGTCCCCTTTATTTTATTAGGCGTTGTAGTAAAAGGGGGACATATTTTGGGGAAAGGGTTTTTAAAGTTTTCCCATCGGGAAATTTTAGAGGTTCGGTGTTGGGGAAACGTGATGGGAGAGCTTTGAGGGACAGCATTAGGGACAGTTATCATTATTACTCTTCCCTTTCCGGGAAATGGTAACCGCTATTAAAATTTTAAAACACCCCCAAAGGGCCCTCACCTGTCCTCGTCCGCCCCCCCAGAGTTATCTCTAGCACCCCATTCTTTATATTTAAAATCCCCTTTCGACCCCCCACCGTCTTTTGGCGTCGCTGAAAGCCCATCGGAGTTGTCCCCGCCGCCCCGGGCCCCCAGGCAGGCTGGGGTTCGGGGCTTTATTTACACACCCCCTGATCCCAGCGCAGCACCCAAGAAAGCGGGGGGGTGGGGGGGAAAACCTCCGCCCCCGGGGGCCAAAAAAACCTTTGTTTTCCCCGCAGTTTGTCACCCAGCGAAAAAATAAAAGGGGTTCCCCCTGCTCTTTTGGGGTTAAACCGGGAAAAACCCTTTTACCGGGAAAACCCCCGGGGGAAGGGGTTTTGCACAAAAAACCCCCGGGGGACCTAGAGTGGCCCCGGGGACTGCCCTGTGTAAAAAAAGCCAGTGATAAAGGGACAACGTGTGCTTAAAAAAATCATTTCCCCGAATCAAAACGGGACAAAAGTTTATAAAAAAAAATTAGAAAAAAAAGAATATGTAATAAAAAATTTTTTTTTTTTTTTTTTTTTTTACACTTATAATGTAACACAGTTCCCCCCCTTCAGGGGGATTTAAAAAATAAAAATATAAAAAAAAACAAAAAGAAAAAAAAATAATAAAAAAAAAAAATTAAAAATAAAAATTAAAAAATTTTTAAATAAAAATTTTGGGTGACACCATTAAACCCCCCCCCCCCCCCACCCCCCCCCAAAAACCCCCCCCTTTACCCCCCTTAACCCCATTTTCCCCAACAAAAACCCGAAAAACCCCTGTAAAAAAATTTTCAAAAACAAGTTTTTAAGGGTGTAAAATTGGTAAATGTTGAAAAAACAAAAAAAAAATTTAAAAAAAAAAAAAAAAAAAAAAATTTTTAAATTTTAAAAAAAAAATTTCTGCAAAAAATTTATAATGAACTTAAACTTTTCCCCCCCATAAAAAACAACTTTTCCCCAAATTAAAAAAACGAGGGGGCCTCACCCAAAACTGCTTTAAAATTGAAAAAAAATAAAAAATTTTACAACGTTAAAAACCAAGGAGGAAAAAACCCAAAAAAAAAATTTCCCTGGCATTAATTTACTTTTTTTTTTTTTTGGGCGTTCGGCTTAAGGGTTTAAAACAATTAAACTTTACTGATCAAGAAATATTAGGTCACATCAAAAGGCAAAGTGTGACATCAGAAGTAGATAAAGTCACCCTTTTCCCAAAACCCAAATTTAAATTTGTAAAAAACCAAACGGCATTGTTTTTGCATAGGAAAAAAAGGTTTTACAAGAATGAGAGAAGCACCCAAAGATATGCGGACCTTAATTTATTCAATCAGTCCTTAAAGGGGTGTTATCGTTTCATTAAATGGTCTTCCAAAAAAAAAGGGGGACCCGTGAAAACAAATAACTTTTGCAATTGGATGTTTTTATTAAACAGAGCGGTTTTTTGTAATTTACCCGTTTTTCCCTTTTCTTCTTTTTTCTGTTTTAAAAAACTGATATCCAGTGGGGGGGATCCCTTTTTCCTTTCATTTCACTACTGAATCATTTACATTTTTCTGTTCGGGCCCCCCATAGTCGGCTGTATTCACTGAGCTTGCTTTCCCCGCCTTTTTTTTTTCCTCAAAGGGAAAGGGGGCCGGCCCCAATTTTACTCTGCACCAGAAAAAGAAAACAGAATAACAAGTTGGGAGGGCTTTTTTGAATCAGCAAACAGCCCAAAAATTTTGTGTCGACCCTGCCCCGGAAATCAGAGTTTGGGGGCCCTTACAACCCTTTTTCCCCCTCTGCACACCTAGCAAAACAAACTGGGGAGCAGACTCTACAATCCCGAAAACAGGGACAGTTTTTTCCCCCCTGCCAAACCCCTCCTGCATAAAAAGGGAGATCTGTTTCCGTTATTTGAAAGCGGATTCAACTGTTTAACAAAATTCCCAGCTGTGGGGGGGAGAGATCCCCGTGCTAAATCTTTATTGAATGCAAACCTTTTGGGGGTTTTTTACAGCCCCTTACAAAAAAATTTAAAACCCGATAGGGAGAGAAAGAAAGGGAAAAGTGGGGGGGGGGGGGGGGGGGGGAGGGGGGGAAGGGGGGGGGGGGGGGGGGGGGTTTTGGGAGCCACATGCACCGTTTAAAAGGGGGGGGGTGATGTCCCCCCCCAGCTGGGGAGGGGAAGAAAAAGCCCCGGGAATTTTACAAGACTGGGAAGCTGGGAGCAGTGTTTAAAGCCGAAAAAAAGGGGGAAACGATAAAAAATCCCCCCTTTAAAATTTATCCGGGAAGGGAAAAAATACTGCAGAAAAATGAAAACCCCAAAACTGTCCGATAGTCCCGTTACAGATTTAAGGGGACCCGCGGGCCCCGGGGGGGGTGGGGGTTGGGGGGGCAGAGCCGGGGTCAGGGCGTGGAGTTTACAACCCGGGGGGGGCCAACCCTACTCCAGACCCCCCTTTCCCCCCCAACCGGCCCTCCTGTTTCCCATTTGACCACCCTACTCCCAGTTTCCCCCCAGCCCCGGCCTCTCCCTTGGGGGCCCCCAAAAGAGCCACCTAACCCCCAACCTTGTCTGCCCAGCCGGGGGTCTGCTCCTATAAAGGGGGGCCACCTTTCTCCAGAAAAATTTTCTGCCCCAGCCCCGGCCCCCCCGCCCTAAAAAAGACCAAACCCAATCCAAAAACCTTGTCCCCCCAAAAACCCCCCCCCTGTTTCCTTTTAGAGCCACCCAAATCCCGATCCCCCCCACGCCCCGGGCCCCCCCCGCGGCCCATTTGGCCCCCCTACTCCGAAACCCCCCAGAGGGCCCCCGCCCTATAAAACCCCAAATCCAGATCCGCCCCAGGGAAAGGGCCCCCCGCCAAAAGACCACCAAAATCCAGACCCTTTTCCGGGCCCCGCCGGCCCCTCCGCGCCTATATGTCACCACTTTCCCGACCTTGTCCGCCCAGCCGGCCCCCTGCGCCCCATAGACCCACCTTCTCCCGATTTCCCCCCGGGGGGCCCCCCCTCCGCGCCTATAAGCCACCTAAATTCCAAAAACCTTGTCTGGGCCCCGCCGGCCCCGCCCCCTATAGACCCCCCTACTCCAACCTTGTGCCCCCCGCCGGGGCCCCCGCCCTATAGAGCTACCTACTCCAGAAACCCTTTTTCCGCCCCAGGGCCCCTCTGCGCCATAGAAGGGCCCCCCTCCAAGACCTTGTCGGGCCCCCCGGCCCTCTGGGCCTATTGAGGGCCCCCCCTCCCATCCCCCCAGCCTCCTCTGCCCCTATTTGGGCCCCTACTCCCAAACCGCCCAGAACCCCCCCCTCTTGGGGGCCTATAGGCCAAAATTCCCCCAGAAACCTTGTCTGCCCCGCCGGGCCTTTTGCGCCTATAGAGCCACCTACTCCAGACCTTGTCTGCCCAGCCGGCCTCTGCGCCTATAGAGCCACCGACTCCAGACCTTGTCTGCCCAGCCGGCCTCTGCGCCTATAGAGCCACCTACTCCAGACCTTGTCTGCCCAGCCGGCCTCTGCGCCTATAGAGCCGCCTCTTGTGCGGCAGCAAATGGTCGGTCAGTGCCGGTCATTCAGCAAGTGACGGGACCTAGAGGCCAGGACTGAGCTGTGACTTTTCTAGTGTAATATAAGGATTCCACCAGAAAAAACATAGGTCAAGAGTCCCAACTTTCTATATCAGGACCAGAGAGGCCATGAATAAGTGGGAGTGAGGGGGACAGGAGAAGCCATCACATCATGAACCCATCACCCATAGACAAGATCACAATGATAGAAGGATCCGGAGGCGGAGCGGCATTGTGGACACTCATCGTACCCAATGTGGAACTTACCGAGTCTGGACAATGTATCAGAAATTTCAGGGCCCCATACAGCTGAAGCATCTGCCCCCCTCCCCAACCGGTCTCTCGCAAATCCTGTGCCCCACCCTCTCCCTATCCTGCCATTCTGCCCCCCAGCACAGAAAAAGAAAACACATTCTGGGGTGTCTGCGGAAAAAAACCCCACAATAACGCAATTATTTTTGGATTGAACTTGCAGCAGGAAGAAAGATCCAGCGAGGTTCGCTAAGGGCAGGTTTCTTTATTATTTATTTATTCCATAAACAGCAGCATTAAAAAGCGCAGATACTGGAGCACGCGGACGCGTTACCAACCCTGCAAGGTTCCCGCTCACAGGCTCTTGTTCTGGCTGTGAACAGGAACCTTGTAGAGTTCGTAACGCGTCAGCGTGCTCCCAGTATCTGCACTTTTTAATGCTGCTCTTTTGGCCCGGACAGTGCAGAAATTAGTGCGCTGTTTGAAGGAAGGGGCCCAAAAAAAGGGGGCCCCCCTGTTTCCTGTTTGTCTCTGGGCCCCGTATAGCAGTACTCCCTGTACTGCCTTTATGGCGGCCCTGGAATCTACAGCTGTGTTTGTCTGTCATTAGATAGAGGACACAGTTCTTGGAGATGAGTCAATAGTCTCCCATTCTTCATTAGTTTGGGGGCGTATATTGACTTCCCAATGGTTCCAAATTATTTTCCCTATTTCATCGTGACAAATGACATGTCTTTGATGGTGAGGACAGGAGCATTTGTGGGAGAGGAAACTGAATCAAAGTTAAATTAGAGTGCTGAAATTGGGAAGTAATAACATGTTTCGAGGGGTGTCTCTCTATGCTGTTTTACTGAACCACAGCCAGCTTCAGACTCTCACTTCCTGTTCAGGCTGTGGGTGGTTCTACAGTTTCAGGCTCCCACTTCCTGTTCAGACTGTGGGTAGTTCTACAGTTTCAGGATCCCTACTTTCTGTTCAGGCTGTGGGTGGTTCTTATGCTTCAGGGTCCCAGTTCCTGTTCAGGCTGTGGGTGGTTCTATCAGCTTCAGCTCCCACTTCCTGTTCAGGGCTGTGGGTGGTTCTACAGCTTTCAGGCTCCACTTCCTGTGCAGGCTGTGGGTGGTCCTACAGCTTCAAGCTCCCACTTAGTTTCAGGGCTGTGGGTGGTTCTACAGCTTCAGGGCTCCAGTTCCTGTTTGGGCTGTGGGTGGTTCTACCAGCTTCAGGCTCCCACTTCCTGTTCAGCTGTGGGTGTCTACAGCTTCAGGCTCCCACTTCCTGTTCAGGCTGTGGGTGGTCCTACAGCTTCAGGCTCCCACTTCCTGTTCAGGCTGTGGGTGGTACTACAGCTTCAGGATCCCTCTACCTGTTCAGGCTGTGGGTGGTCCTACAGCTTCAGGCTCCTGCTTTCTGTTCAGGCTGTGGATGGTTCTACAGCTTCAGGCTCCCAGTTTTCCCGTTCAGGCTGTGGGTGGTTCTACAGTTACGTTCAGGCTCCCACTTCCTGTTCAGGCTTGGGGTAGTTTACAGTTTCAGGACCCACTTCCTGTGCAGGTGTGGGTGGTTCTATAGCTTCAAGCCCCACTTTGTTTGGGTTGGGTGGTTCTAAGCTTCAGGTCCGTTCCCGTTCAGGCTGGGTGGTTCACAGTTTTAGGCTCCCATTCCGTTCAGATGTGGGGGTTTACAGTTTTAGGCTCCCACTTCCTGTTAGCTGTGGGTAGTTCTACAGTTTTAGGTCCCACTTCCGGGGCAGGGGGGGTGGTTCTATAGCTTCAAGCTCCCATTCCTGTTCGGGGTGGGGGTGGTTCTACAGCTTCAGGCTCCCCTTTTGTTCAGGCTGTGAGTTTTGTTTTCAGCTTTAGGGTCCCACTTCCTGTTCAGGCTGTGGGTGGTTCTACAGCAGTGACTGACATATCAGTTCTGCTGTTCCTAGCTGAAGGCACAAGGCTACAGAGCTATAAAGAGTTAAAGCTTGTCAGTAAGTAATCTAAACAAGCCCCCATCTTTCAGATAAGGAACAGAGGAGGGGGCGACATCACTTTTCAGGCCACTGCTTCAGCCTGTGAAAGCAGAGAGAGGCGACCAGTAACTAGAGCGGCGAGAAAGCAGGAAATAAGAACTGCAAAACCAGAACAGCAATGTATTTGGCAATAATCTTTATTTATCTTTGCCACGTGTTTAAAGCTCATCAATGAACAGGAAGACCCTGTTAACTCTTAGGTAAATACAGCATCTCCCAGAAGTCAGGACACCCCTCACATTATATACAGCATCTCCCAGAAGTCAGGACACCCCTCACATTTTAAAACAGCACTCCCAGAAAATCAGGAAACCCCCCCACTTTAACAGAAGTCGGACACCCTCAATTTATACAGAAGTCAGGACACCCCTCACATTATTTTTTCAGAAGTCAGGACACCCCCCCTTTTCAAAAAATTTAAAAAAGGGGCATACCCCGCCCCCTCCATTAAATTAAAAAGTCAGGACACCCCCACATTAATACAGAAAATCGGACCCCCTCACATTATATACAGCATCTCCAGAAGTCAGGGAACCCTCCTATTATTCAATTCCCAGGAGTCAGGACACCCCCCACATTTTATTTCAGGTCTCCCGGTGGACCCCCCACATTATATACGCTCTCCCCGAATCAGGCACCCCTCACATTATAACAGATCTCCCCCGAAGTCAGGACACCCCCATTTTTACAGGTTTTCCCCGAAATCAGGACACCCCCCCATTTTTTACGCACTCCCAGAAAATCAGGACACCCCTAAAATTTTTACAGCTTTCCCCGGTCAGGCACCCTTTACATTATATACAGAAAGTCAGGACACCGTAAAATTAATACAGAGTGGACACCCCACATTATAACAGCATTCCCCGAAGTCAGGACACCCCCACATTATATACAGCAAATTTACAAAAAGTCAGCGAAACCCCCCAATTTTTTTACAGCATCTCCCCGAAATCGGACACCCCTACTTTTTATAAGCTTCCCCTAAGTCAAACCCTCACATTTTTACAGCACTCCGAATAGGACACCCCCCACTTTTTCGATCCCCAGAAATGGCACCCCCCCCCTTATATACAATCCCCAGAAGTCAGGCACCCTTTACATTATATACAGTATTCCAGAAGTCAGGACACCCCTACATTTTATACAGAAGTCAAGGGCACCCCTCAATTATAACGCATTCTCCCAGAAGTCAGGGACACCCTCACATTTATAAACAGAAGCGCCCCCCCCCACATTAATCAGTTTTTCCCAGAAGTCAGGGGCCCCCCTTTTTTTTATACAAAATACTCCCAGAAGTCAGGACACCCCCCCCATTATTTTACAGGTTTTTCAAAAAAGTCAGGACACCCTCACATTATTTACAAATCTCCGAATTTGGACACCCCCCCATTATTACGCATCCCAGAAGCGGACACCCTCCTTTATACGCACTCCCAGAAGTCAGGACCCCCTACATTTATACAGCATCTCCAGAAGTCAGGCACCCCCCCAATTATATACGATCTCACAAAGTCGGCACCCTCACATTTATACGTTTCTCACAGAATCGTACACCCTCCCATTATATACAGATCCACAGAATTTTTGGGCACCCCCCCATTTATACAGATCTCCAGAAAATAGGACACCCTCACATTATTACAGCATCTCCCAAAGAAATTAGGACACCCCTCCTTATTAGATTAAAGGTAGGACACCCCCACATTAAATACAGTATCTACAGAAGTCAGGACACCCCCAAATTTATACGTATCTCACAGAAATCAAACCCCCCACATTATATACAGTAATTTCCCCAAATTTTGGACCCCCCAATTATATACAGTATTCCCCAGAAGAAAGGACCCCTCAATTATATACGCATCTAAGAAATAGGACACCCCTCACATTTTTATACAGTATCTTCCGAAGTCAGGACCCCCTTTTCCCTTAATAGGGATCTCCCAGAAGTAGGAACCCCTACCATTAATACGATCTCCCAGAAGTCGGACACCCCTCCAATTTATAAGCATCTACAGAAGTCAGGACACCCCCCACATTATATACAATCTCCCAGAAGTCGGACACCCCTAAAATTATATACAGATCTCCCCCGAAGTCGGACACCCCTCCTTATTCAGATCTCACAGAAATAAAGGGGCACCCCCCACATTATATACGTTCTCCAGAAAATCAGGACCCCCCCTCACATTATATACAGATCTCCCAGAAGTCGGAACCCCTCACATTTATACAGATCTCCAGAAATGGGGGCACCCTACATTTATAACAGAAATCAGGACCCCCTCACATTATATACAGCATCTCCAGAAATTTAGGGCACCCCCCCAATTATATACAGATCCACGAAATTAGGACACCCTACAATTTTAATATAAGAATCAGGACCCCCCTCACATTAATACAGAAAAAATCGGACACCCCCCATTTCCCGTAAAATTTTGTTTTTATCTTTTCCTGGGACAACACTGGGGATCTGACCCTGATACAATGTTAAAGTAAATCAGTCTCGGGGACAAAAAGTTTTAGGAACCCCTAAGTGATACAATGTAAAGTTTCAGTGCTCCTGTATCACAGGGGGATGGGGTTTTTCCTCAAATAAACGCCCTCAGTACAGAAAAGTGGGGCACCCCTAAGGAGTACACCCCTAAGTGATCAATGTAAAGTAGTCAGTGGCAGCTTTTATCACAGGGATGGGGGGGTCCCCAAAATAATCCCCAGACTCATGTTAACCCCGGGGGCAAAAGTGAGGGCACCCTGGTGACAGAAAAAGTGAGGACCTTTGGTGCAGCAAAAGTGGGACCCCCTAAAGTGCAAAAAAAG
>JAODAL010018108.1:15000-75688 GCA_025379985.1 Phyllomedusa bahiana
TTTTTTGGGGTTTTTTTTTTTTTTTTAAATTTTTTTTGGGGTTTTTTATGGGTTTTTTTTTTAAAATTGTTTTTTTTTTTTTTTAAAAATTTTTTTGGTTAATTTTTTTTTTATGGGGGGTTGTGGGGGGGTTTTTTTTTTTTTTTTGGGGGGGTTTTTTTTTAATTTTGTTGTTGGCGGGGGGTTTTTTTTTTTTTTTTAAATTTTTTTTTTTTGGGTTTGGGGGTTATAGGGGTGGTTTTCCCAAAATTTTTTTTTTTTTTGGGTCTGTAAAGGTTTTATTTTTATTTTTTGGAGGGTTTTTTTTGTTGGGTGGTGGTGTTTTTTTTTTTTTTGGGGGGTTTTTTTATGGGTTTAAAGTGGGGTTTTTTTTTTGTGGGTGGGGGGGGTTTATTTTTTTTGGGGGTTTTGTTTTTTTTTTTTTTCTTTTTTTTTTTTTTTATGGTTAGGGTTTTTTTTTTTGTTTTTTGGTTTTTTTTTTTTTTTAAATTTTTTTTTTTTTGGGGGGTTGTTTGGGTAGGTTTGGGGGGGGGTTTTGGGGGGGGTTTTTTTTTTTGGGGGTTTTTTTTGGGGGGTTTTTTTTTTAAATTTTTTTTTTTTTTTTTTTTTTTTTTTTTTTTTTTTTTTCCTGGGAAGAGGTTTGTTTTTTTTTTTTTTTTGGGGGGTTGTTTTGGTGGGGTTTTTTTTTTTTTTGTTTTTAAATAACTTTTAAATTTTTTTTTTTTTTGTGTGGGGTTATTTTATGGGGTTTTGGGGGGGTTTTTTAAAAATGGGTTAAATTGTTTTTTTGGGTATTTTTTTTTTTTTAATTTTTTTTTTTTTTTTTTTTTTTTTTTTTTGGGGGGGGTTTTTTTGTATATTTTGGGGGGGGGGGTTTTTTTTTTTTTTTTTTTTTGGGGGGGGGGGGGTTTTTTTTTAAAATTTTTTTAAAATTTTTTTTGTAAAGGGTTTTTTTTATTTTTTTTTTGGGGGGTTTTTTTCGTTGGGGTTTTTTTTTTTTTTTTTTTATTGGGATCTTTTTTTTTATTTTTTTTTTTTTTTTTTTTTGGTTAAAATTTTTTTTTTTTTTTTTTAAAAAGGGGGGTTTTTTTTTTGGTATTTTTTGGGGGGCCTTTTATTTTTTCCCCCCTTTTTTTTTTAAAAATTTTTTTTTTTTAAAAAAGGGGTGTGTTTTTTTTTTTTTTTTTTTTTTTTTTGGGTTTTTTTTTTTGGGGGGGTTTTTTTTTTTTGGGTTGGGGAAGGTTCTAGTTTTTTATTTTTTTTTTTTTTTAAAAATTTTTTTTTTAGGGTTTTTTTTTTTGGGGGGTTATTTTTTTTGGGGTTGTTGGGGGGTTTTTTTAAAATTTTTGGTGGGGTTTTTTTGGGTTGTTTTTTTTTTTATGTTTTTTGGGTGGGGGTTTTTTTTTTTTTTTAAATTTTTTTTTTTTCCTTGTATTTTTAATGTATTTTTTATTGGTGGGGTTTTTTTTTTTATTTTTTTTTTTTTTTTTTTTTTTTTTTTTAAGTTTTTTTTTGTTTTTTTTTTTTTTTTGGGGCGTTTTTTTTTTGGGGTTTTGGGGGCCTTTGAAATTTTTTTTTTTTTTTTGGGGGTTTTTTTGGGGTTTTTTTAAAAATTTTTTTTTAAATTTTTTGGTTTTTTTTTTTTAAATTTTTTTAAATTTTTTTTTTTTTTGGGTGTTTTTTTTTTTTTTTTTAAATTTTTTTTTTTTTTTTTTATTAAAAATTTTTTGGCCACTAAATGTATTGGCGATTTAGGGATCAAAAACTGTTTGGGGTTCTGCCATTAAGCTCCTTGTTAAAAATCGCAATTTGGGGCAGAAAGTCCTGAAACATTGCCGTTGGTTGTGAGCATCTAAAGGGGAAGAGATGGGTCATTAGTTCATTAAAAAAAAAAAAATCTTTAAGAAATTTTATGTTTATCCTGAAATTTTTAACCAAAGCCCAAAAATCGAACTTTTTGTAGTTGGTATATCAAAGATATAAAAACCTTACCCATTTTGATTCGTCCCTTTGGGTTTCTGATGTGGATCTCAAAAGGAGAAAAGGGGATAGTTGTGTATCTTGATTGCAACGTGGTTTAAACGTCCCAAACGACTTCCCAGTTTTCTACATCACGAGCCTTTAGATTTTCCAAACTGAAATAAAAATCAACAATCACTAAAAAAGAAAGTCTTCACCTCACGTCAAGGAAAATAAATTAGTTTAAAATTTTGCAGATATTGGAAATTTTAAAATTTAAAATTTGGACCAACGTGCCAAGAAGGAAAATATTTCTACAAGGTTAACAGCCACAGAGCAATTATAATATCAGATCAGTAGCATAGACGCCACATGGGCAGAGAAAATCATCACAAAAATTTTTTTTGGGGGTTTCATTGCCAATTTTAAATTTTTTAAAAAATCAAAATGAAAACCTATCACATTTTTGATTTTACCATTTTTTTTAAATGTTGTTGATTTTTTTTAAAATTTTCCACTAAATTTTAAAAAAAATAATATTACATTAAAAAAAAAAAAACCCTTTCCAAAAAGCTGACTTGATATTAAGAAATCCCCCACCACCATGGGGGAAGATAGTGGCAAATAGAGTCAAATCCCCATCCCAACAATCTTGGATCCAACCATGATTTGTTGATATTTTGGTCGGTGAAATACGCCCTCATTTTTCAAGGATTCTGGAGGGGGTCATTGATCCAGGGGTTTTTCCGTTGCCGATTGGAGTCGGGGAAAGGGAATTTTTCCCTAAAAGAGGCAATTGGCTTTTAACTCATTGGGGTTTTTTTCCCCCCTCGGGGTCACCCCTTTGAAAACAGGGTGAAAATGGATGGACGTCTCGTCTTTTTTCGGCCTTACAAACTATGAAACTATGAATATTTGGATTTTCACTTGATATAGCTTCTGTTGATTTATATGGTTAGCTATTGCCTGCTATATTTTTTAATGAATCTTAGAATTTATAAAAAATTTTGTTATAATTTTTTTCAATTTTCCATTTATTTAAATAGAAATTATAGAAAAAAATACATTCAAAGTAGCAAAAAATCTCCTAAAATCTTTTCCTGATTTTAAGACGTATATCTGTAAAGTAAACTGGGTAGACTGGATGTCTTGGATTACTCCTGTGCTACCACCAGGGGAAGATAGATGGCGAAATAGAGTCAAATCCTAATTCCAGCCATCAGCTGGAACCCATCCAATAATTTGTTGACTATTTTAGGGTCAGTTGAATATACGCCATCAATGTATCAATGACTATATATGTGGACGTTAAATTAATATACGTCTTCTGTTGATTTCTATGATTTGTAGAGTGTAAGCCCTAACGGGCAGGGACCTCTCTCCTTCTGTACCAGTTGTTATTAATTTGTCACCTTTGTACTTGCTTGACCTATGTTGTGTATGCAACCCGAATGTACAACGCTATGGAACTTAGGGTGCTCAAAAATAAATAATAATAATAATAATAAATTAGCTATTTCCTGCTATATTTTTTAGTGTATTTTAAAACATTTTACAATTTTTGTTAGATTTTTTTAAAACTTTTTTTTTCTGGTTATTAAAATAGAAACTATATGACGTAAAAATAAATATATTTATGTAGCAAAATCTCCTAAAATCTTTCCTGGTTTTAAGAAGTGCATTTGTAAAGAACATTGGGTTGACTAAATGTTAAAGATACCTACTGGCAGCACCACCAGGAGCAGATAGATGGCAACATAGAGTCGAATCCTAATCCTAACCATCAGCTGGATCACATCTAATAATTTGTTGACTATTTTAGAGTCAGGTTAACATACACTGTCAGTGTATCGATGATTATGTATGTGGACATTCACTTTCTGTGAATGCTATTGATTTCACTGGTTGGATATTGCTACTTTAAAGTGATTCTATAAGGTAATCAATCATTTTTTTATATTTTTCTTACACTTTTTAAAATCTCCAATTTATTAATAAATAAATAAATAAATATAAATAAAAAAATACATATATAATATATATATATATATATATATATATATATATATATATATATATATCTGAATATCTCTTCTCTGTGTTACAATACATATAATATATATTACAATCTATGAGATAAAAATACATTTTAAGTAGCAAAATCTCCCAAAATCTTTTCTGCTTTTAAGACGTACATCTGTAAAAAAGATTGGATAGATTTTATATTATAGACGACTCTCTCACCACCAGGGGAAGATAGATGGTGATATAGCATCAAATCCTAATTTCATCATCAGTTGGATCCCATCCAATAATTTGTTGACTATTTTAGGGTCAGGTGAATAAACGCCATCAATGTATCAATGTCTATACATGTGGACAGTCACTTTATATGGGTTCTGTTGATTTCTATGGTTCGCTATAGCCTGATATATTGTTTGATGTATTCTTTCCTGATCTTAAGACATACATCTGTAAAGAAGACTGGGTAGATTGGATATTATAGATGACTCCCACACCACCAGAGGAAGAAAGATGGTGACATAGAATCAAATCCTAATTCCATCTATCCAATAATTTGTTGACTACTTTAGGATCAGTTGGATATACGCCATCAAAAATGATATATTTGGGGATATTTACTTTATATGGCTTCTGTTCACTTCTATGGTTAGCTATTGCCTGCTAGACTGTTTAATGTGTTTTAGAATTTTTAGTTTTTTTCTTTTTTCTTTTTTAATTTTCCATTCATTTAAATAGAAATTTTAAGTAGCAAAATCTTCTAAAATCTTTCCCGATCTTAAGATGTAACATTTGTAACGAAGACTGAGTAGATTGGATATTACAGACGACTCCCGCACCACCAGGGGAATAAAAATGGTGACATAGAATCAAATCCTAACTCCAGCCATTAGTTGGATCCCATCCAATAATTTTTTGACTATTTTAGGGTCAGTTGGATATATGCCGTCAATGTATCAATAACTATATAAGTGGACATTCACTTTATATGTGTCCTGTTGATTTCTATGGTTAGTTGTTGCCGGATATATTATTTAATGTATTTTATAATTTTTTAATTTTTTTTTTTAATTTTCCATTCATTTAACTAGAAATTTTAAGTAGCAAAAGTAGCAAAATCTTTCCTGATGTTAAGTTATACATCTGTAAAGAAGACTGGGCAGATATTTTAGTCAACTCCTGCATCACCAGGGGAAGAAAGATGGTGACCTAGAGTCAAATCCTAATTCCATTCATCCAATAACTTGTTGATTATTTTAGGGTCAGTTGAATATACGCCATCAATGTATCAATGATTATATATGTGGGCATTCACTTTATATGTGTTCTGTTGATTCTATGATTCGCTATTGCCTGATATATTGTTTAATGGATTTTAGAATTTTTATAACATTTTTGTTAGATTTTTTTTTAAATTTTCCATTCATTTAAATAGAAATCTTAAGTAGCAAAATCTCCTAAAATCTTTCCTGATCTTAAGACGTGCATCTGTAAAGAAAACTGGGTAGAGTGGATGTTATGGACAACTCCCGCACCACCAGGGGCAGATATATTGGTGACATAGAATCAAATCCTAGTTCCAGCCATCAGTTGGATCCCATTCAATAATTTGTTGACCATTCTAGGGTCAGTTGAATATATGCCATTAATGTATCAATGATTATATATGTGGACATTCACTTTATATGTGTTCTGTTGATTCTATGGTTAGCTATTACCTGATATACTGTTTAATGTATTTTAGAATTTTTACAAATATTTGTTAGATTTTTTTAATTTCTTTTTTTTTAAATTTTCCCTTCATTTAAATATAAATTTTAAGTAGCAAAATCTTCTAAAATCTTTCCTGATCTTAAGATGTGCATCTTTAAAGAAGACTGGGTAGAGTGGATTTTATTGAACAACTCCCACACCACCACCAGGGGCAGATAGATGGCGACATAGAGTAAAATCCTAATCCCAGTAATTTGTCAACTATTTTTATGTACTGTGAATATACACTGTTAATGTACTGATTATTACATATGTGGACGTTCACTTTATACGGCTTGGATTGATTTCTATCATTAGATATTGCTACTTTGGTGTAATTCTTTAATACAGTTGAGAATTTTTTAACATTTTTGTTATTTTTTTAGTAAATTTTCTGTTTATTCAAATATAAATTATATATTTATAATTGTTCAGACAATTATTTTTATGCTCCATTAATATTTTTTTTTTTTTTTTTTTTAGATGTGATTTCCAAATTTTCTAAGAATGTCTCCATTGGAAATAAGACCCATGTATGATATATGTTTTTTCCCCCCCCAGAATCCATGGGATTTTCTGGTCTGAATATACTTTGAGGTTCTGGCCAGAAGTTGTGTGTCCATGTGGATGTTCCAAGGACGGTTTAACGTGTTTGTTGCTCTCCGGGACTCTCGTGCTGTGCCTGAGAATTGACGTCGAGCCACCACCTGAGCAGTCTGCCGAGGAGGGGATGCGACACGTGCCCATTTAAATAATGTGCCAATTGAAACAAATAATTTAGCAATTGTTTAATTGGGGAAGTGTGTGCTTACTTAGCAAGTAATTACCGCATGTAAATATATACATATATAGTCATTTTCCCCCGCAATCAGAGTGTTACCAAAGCAGCTACAGAGCAGGGTAATTATGCCGTAATTATGCCTCAAGGTGTTGGCGTTTTGACACTAAACGTACAAGTGTCAGGCGCGGAGCTAATGAAATTCTGGCTTTCCGCTAACAGCCGTGAGCTTGACGAGATAATCTGACGAGAACCGGGGGGTCTCTTAATTTGCCTTCAATTACACTAACAAATGGTTATTTTTTTCAATTTGGCATCTCACATTGACACCAAATTGAGAGCTGTCAAGACTAGTCATCTGGCAGGAGATGCATCTCATAGCGGGAGAGGAAGAAAAAAAAATTCTGCTTGCTCGAATAGAGCCATAGAAAACGTATGGAAAGACTCTGGTGTATGGCATTGAGTCAATTCATCCAACCATGGGGCCCGCAATGGCTCAATCCATAGGCCTCCATCAACATTTAAGCCCGTCCACCCAATCACCCATCGACGCACCAACAATATCCATATTTCATGACTTATTATACCTAATTTGTACACTTTAGTATGAAACCAACCTTGGGAACCATTAAAATGCCCCCTAGATCCCATCTTTATGGAAATTATACATATTGAGTCAATTCATCCAACCATGGGGCCCGTAATGGCTCACTCCATAGGCCTCCATCAACATCTAAGCTCTGTCCACCCAATCACCCATCGACGCACCAATAATATCCACATTACATGACTTATTATACCTTATTTGTACACTTAAGTATGAAACAAACCTTGGGAACCAATAAAATGCCCCTTAGATCCCATCCTTATGGGAATTATACATAGAAAAATGCCCTCATAGATTCCTTCCATCTCCACCAAGCTCAAAATTGCTGAACCAAAACAAACTAGGGCTTGTCTCTGCCACCTCATGACATTGAGTTAACTAAACCAATCATAGAGCCTTTAATGGCTCCATCTATGGAACCTACATCAACATTTAGGCTCTCACACCAATTATGTCCACATTTCAATACCTTAAATTTACACTATAGTTCAAAACCAAACTTGGGAACCATTGAAACACCATTAACTTTATTACAACATACAACAAAATTCTGTCCTTCGATCTCCATTAAGCTTCTAAATACTCAACCAAAATAAACTAGGGCCTTTCTCTGCCGTCTCATGGCATTGAGTTAATTAAATCAATTATGAAGCTCTTAATGGCTCAATACATAGACCTCCATCACCAATTATTCCCTGCCTACCTGGTCACCCCTTGGCACACCAATAATTTCCATATTTCATGACTTATTATGCTTTATTTGCATACTCTAGAACAAAACCAAGCTTAGGAACCATCGGAACACCATCTATATCCCAACTTTATTGGAACATGCTATCATTTTATGGAGCCCTTTCATCTCCACAAAGCTCATAACTACTCAACCAAACTAAACTAGGGCCTTACTCTGCCGCCTTCTGGCATTGAGTTGCTAATCCCTTTATCATATCCTAGGTTTTCTGTCCTTAATAGTCTTTATTTGTGTAGTGATTCGCGATAATAGTCAAAATTTTACAAGCGATATCAGCCCTCATCTCTACGGACCAGGTTGGATCCTTCCTCAATAGTTTTTTGGGCTTTGGAATTGGTGCCAGTGCATTCAGGGGCAGGCGTGATGGCATTTCGGTAAACAAGCCAACGTCATTTCACACGTTCCTTTCTATGTTAAGCGTTAGAAAACATGAGAAATGTCTAAGCAGCCCGCACCCGCGCCTTCCCTCCGACGCCGTTGCATGCCAATAGTGAGAAGGGATGATAGTGCTCACACGTTGCCTCATACCCTGAAGACATCTGGTTACTTTTCGCACTGCCACCACCTGTCCAAAAAAAAAAAAAATTGTCGAAGGAATGAAGTAATTCACTGGAGACCTACATTTTTGGAAAAAGATTCCCTCGTTGACACGTATAGGACTGAACATATGGGTGGAAGCGCCATAGGAGGAATGAGATACAATGTATAATTCAGAGACATTTTGTCTCCGTAGAGGTGGGGAAAGTGCTTAGGTCTTGGAATTCACATCCTCGTCGATCTCACTTTGGGAGGAGTGTTTAATATTCATGTTATGTTCACACTCCCGGTTAATGATCAGCAGGAACGTGTCGTGCCCTGTGGCCGTGAAGACTTGTTGTTGTGAACACTGCGCAGTTTGCCCACAAGCAAAATGACAATCCGGCTAATGACGCCGATCTACATGAATAACAATGAGAAGTCAATGGAGTCTTCTAATCCAGTGGAAGGTTCCAAAAATGGGAGGGGTAGCCACCAAACCAGATCTCAGTCTCACCGGGCCCGTTTTTAATATTGGAAGTTGCCATAGTGTGCGAGCAAAGACTAGGATCTCGTTTTTGCCTATTTTGGAAGCCGTAACACATCCATGGCGTGACGTTAGGTAATCTGTAGGATACTGTTGTAGGGTTGTCTCGTGAAGACAACTGATGCCCGGATGACCTATTGTGCATTTGGACAACACAGAGGAGCTCCCACAGCCATCAAACATGAATGGTCGACAAGTAATCCTACATTCCTCTTGGGAAAAAGCCCTGGCTGTGGCTCTCTTCTGGGGTCCCAGGAGTGGGATCTCTGGTCATCATCTGATTGTTGTGGTGGCCTCATCCTTTAAGGGGTTGTTCCTGATGAAACCACCGTTTTACCCTTTCTTTGGGAAGTAAGTTGGCTCAGTAGTTAGCACAGTGCAAAACTGTGGCTCAGTGGTTATCACAGTGTAGCATATTGGCTCAGTAGTTAGCACAATGTAGAACGTAGCTTAGTTGGTAGCACATTGCAGAATGGTGGTTTTGTGGTTATCATGGTGCAGCACAGTGACTCAGTGGTTATTACAGTGCAGCACGGAGGATCAGTGGTTAGCATAGTACAGCCCGGTGGATCATTGGTTAGCACAGTGCAGGACGGGGGATCAGTGGTTAGCACAATGCAGTACGGGGGATCAGTGGGTAGCACAGTGCTTCACGGGACTCAGTGGTTAGCACAGTGCAAGCACGGGGGCTCACTATAGCACAGTGCAGCAGGGTTGGATCAGTGGCTAGCACAGTGCAGCAAGGGTGGGATCATTGTTAGCACAGTGGCACATGGTGGATCATGGCTAGCATAGTACAGCCCAGTGGATCATTGGTTAGCACAGTGCAGGACGGGGGATCAGTGGTTAGCACAGTGCAGCACGGGGGCTCAGCGGTTAGCACAGTGCAGCATGGGGGATCAGTGGCTAGAATGGTGCAGCACGGTGAATCAGTGGTTATCACAGTGCAGCACAGGGGATCAGTGCTTAGTACAGTGCAGCACGATGGATCAGTGGTTAGCACAGTGCAGCACAGGGGATCAGTGGTTAGCACAGTGCAGCACGGGGATCAGTGGTTAGCACAGTGCAGCAACGGTGGATCATGTGGTTAGACACATTGCAGCACGGGGGCTCAGCGGATAGCACAGTGGCAGCAGGGAGGGATCAGATGGCTAGCCACAGTGCAGCAGGGTGGATCAGTGGCTAGCACAGTGCAGCAGGGTGGATCAGTGGTTAGCACAGTGCAGCAGGGTGGATCAGTGGCTAGCATAGTACAGCCCAGTGGATCATTGGTTAGCACAGTGCAGGACGGGGGATCAGTGGTTAGCACAGTGCAGCACGGGGGCTCAGCGGTTAGCACAGTGCAGCATGGGGGATCAGTGGCTAGAATGGTGCAGCACGGTGAATCAGTGGTTAACACAGTGCAGCACAGGGGATCAGTGCTTAGTACAGTGCAGCACGATGGATCAGTGGTTAGCACAGTGCAGCACGGGGGCTCAGCAATTAGCACAGTGCAGCATGGGGATCAGTGGTTAGCACAGTGCAGCAGGTTGGATCAGTGGTTAGAGTGCAGCAGGGTGGATCATGTTAGCACAGTGCAGCAGGGTGGATCAGTGGCTAGCATAGTACAGCCCTGTGGATAATTGGTTAGCACAGTGCAGCACGGGCTCAGCGTTTTAGCATCAGGAGTCAGCATGGGGATCAGTGGCTAGAATGGTGCAGCACGGTGAATCAGTGGTTAACACAGTGCAGCACAGGGGATCAGTGCTTAGTACAGTGCAGCACGATGGATCAGTGGTTAGCACAGTGCAGCATGGGGGCTCAGTGGTTAGCACAGTGCAGCACAGGGGATCAGTGGTTAGCACAGTGCACACGGGGGCTCAGTGGTTTAGCAAAAGTGCAGCATGGGGGATCAGTGGTTTATCACAGTCAGCAATGGGGATCAGTGGTTAGCACGAGTGCAGCACAGTGGCTCATTGGTTAGCACAGTGCAGATGGTGGGGATCAGTGAGGTTACATCAGTGCAGCACGGATGGTATCAGTGGTGTTAGCACAGTGCAGCACAGGGATCAGTGTTAACACAGTGGCAGCACAGGGGAATCAGAGTAGCACAGTGCAGCAATGGGGATCAGTGTTTAGCACAGTGCAGCATGGGGGATCAGTGGTTTAGGCCAGTGCAGCACATGGATCAGCGGTTAGCACAGGCAGCACAGGGGATCAGTTGTTAGCACAGTGCGCACAAGGGGATCAGTGGTTAACACAGTGGCAGGACGGGGATCAGTGTAGCACAGTGCAGGACGGGGGATCGCAGTGGTGTAGCAACAGTGCAGCACGGGGGATCAGTGGTCAGTACAGTACAGCACGGGGGATCAGTGGTCAGCACAGTACAGCACGGGGGATCAGTGGTCAGCACAGTACAGCACGGGGGGCTCAGTGGTCAGTACAGTGCAGCACGGGGGGATCAGTGGTCAGAACAGTACAGCATGGGGGCTCAGCGGTTAGCACAGTGCAGCAGGCTGGATCAGCGGTTAGCACAGTGCAGCACGGGGGATCAGTGGTTAGCACAGTGCAGCACGGGGGATCAGAGGTTAGCACAGTGCAGGACGGGGGAACAGCGGATAGCACAGTGCAGCACGGGGGATCAGCGGTTAGCACAGTGCAGCACGGGTGATCAGCGGTTAGCACAGTGCAGCACGGGGGAACAGCAGCGGTTTTTTAGAACAGTGCATCACCGGGAGATCAGCGTTTGAGCACAGTGCAGTCACAGGGGATCATGGTTATCAGCAGTGCAGCGACGTGGGATCAGTGGGTTAGCATACAGTGAAGCATGGGGATCAGTGGTTAGCACAGTGCAGCACAGGGGATCAGCGGTTAGCACAGTGCAGCACGGGGGATCAGTGGTTAGCATTGTTTCTTGCAGCGCTGGGGTCCTGGGTTTAAATCCCACCAAGGAAAACACCAAGCTCATCATCTTCCTGGGAAATGAATCTTCTGTCCGGTGGTGGTTCTCTTGTAGACTGCAGCAGGTTTTCTCTTAGAATTTTTTGGGTACTTTGCTACATTCATTTCACCCTCTCCCTTGGTGCTGTCAGCTCGTGGTGCAGCTTTTTTGTCAGGGTTATCATCTGCCTGGTAAATGAACCTTCTTTCTGGTGGCAGTTCTCATGAATGCTGCAGCAGGTTTTCCCCTACAATTGTTTGGTATTTTATCTGCATTTATTTCGCCCTCTCCCTCATTGTTACATTGATGTAACTTTCTTTTGGGGTTATCATCTTCTTCCGTTTGGGGGTTGTTCTCTTGTGGACTGCAGCAGGTTTTCTCCTAGAAGTTTTTAGTACTTTGCTACACTTTTTTTCACCTACAACCTCCACAAGTTTTTCAGAGAACCGAGGAACAACGTCTTCCATCATCATGATACTAAGGAAGCGAGCTTTAGGGAGCGGAGGGTTTGTTTTCCAAGTGTTTAGATTCGGCCTCCTAACACTGTAGTTGTTTTCTCTTTTTATTGAAGAGGCTCCTTCGTGTTAGTCTGCAACTAAAAGCTGCGTGTGTGAAGCTTCCTTCCTGTCAACTGTTTCTATGATTTCTTATAAACTTGTAGCCTCTGCTGACCCCAATCTGGACTCTTAACCTCCATGAGGTCAGTGTTTGAAGACCATGGGCTCAAGGCTCATTTACAACATTGCCGTATTCTTTTCACTTGTTAATGACTGATTAACCTGAAGGATATTTACTAGCTTGGAAATATTATTGTGTCCATCCCACGACTGGGGATCTTCATTACAGGGATCTATCACCAGGATACACCATCAAAGTCAGATAGGTGTGGGACCTATAGATGGGACCCGCACCTATCTCGGGAAGTGGCCCCAGAAAGTGTTACCTCACAATGGAGAGCTGGTAGCACATGCATACAACTCTCCATTCTGTTCTATGGGAGTTCCCAGTACAGGGACTCTGTGTTCTCCATTCTGCTCTATGGGAGTTCCCAGTACAGGGAGTGCTGTGGTTCTCCATTCTGTTCTAGTGGGATTCCCAGTACAGGGACTCCTGTGGTCTCCATTCTGCTCTAATGGAGTTTTCCCCATACAGGTAGCGCACGTGTGTTCTCCAATCGTCTATGGGAGTTCCCAGTACAGGGGAAGCGCTGTGTTCTCCAGTCTCCTCTATGGAAGTTCCCAGTACAGGGGAGCGCTGTGTTTCTCCATTCTGTTCATATGGGAGATCCTCAGTACAGGGAAGCACTGTGTTCTCCATTCTGTTCTAATGGAGTTCCCAGTACAGGGGAGCGCTGTGTTTACTCCAATCTGTTCTATGGGAGTTCCAAGTACAGGTAAGCACTGTTTTCTCCATTCTGTTCTATTGGAGTTCCCAGTACAGGAAGCACTGTGTTCACCATTGCTGTTCTATGGAGTTCCGCAGTAACAGTGAAGCACTGTGTTTCTCCATTCTGTTCTATGGGAGTTCCAGTACACTGTGCTGTGTTCTCTAGATAAGGGCGATTCGATTCTAACGAAGTGAATGTCGTTTTAGAATTTCAGGAAAACTTCGGTTCCGGAAAGAAGTTCGAACAGTGGGGTACTGTCGGGTGAATGAAGTGGTGCTTGTTGATCTGATAAAAATGGCTGGCCCGCGACATGGCGTTACATGTGGCAAGAGCACTCTGGTAGGAAGAAGGCATAGCGCAGACATGTGCAGAGTTGAAGCCAATCATCAGACCGCGTGATTCCTGTGACGTCACCGCACTATAAAGTCCGGGCGCGAC
Organism: Phyllomedusa bahiana; assembly: GCA_025379985.1. Lineage (NCBI taxonomy): Eukaryota > Metazoa > Chordata > Amphibia > Anura > Hylidae > Phyllomedusa > Phyllomedusa bahiana. The sequence goes on from JAODAL010018108.1 coordinate 28,678, forward strand.
TCCGGGAGCTCACACTCCCTCTCACTGATATCAGACATGGAAGGTGCTGCCATGGCGGCTGATACTTCTTACTAAAGAACTGATATTTTTTAATAACAGCGATTTCTGTGTGGCGACTCAGCTTGTCCTCAGAGACTGTTCTCGTAATGTTATTCAGATTTTTTGGGGTATTGGATCTGAAGTCAGTGTGCGTCCACTTGCAGCTGACATATACATTCATATCCAAGGGGGATCTAAATCAGTTCCTGTTGTATTCATTTAAAGAAACAGCTTTTTACAATACAATACAACTTTCATTTTTGGCTGCCAAATTCTATTTTGCGCATTTTACATCCAGGGGTTTTAATTAAGCTTTGTTTTGCTGGTTTGTGCTGACCCTAAAAAACCGCTTTTTCAACGCCAAAATATATACATTTTTCCTGTAGCCTAATTCAATGTACGAAGGTTAATTAAGCTGTTTGTTGCTTATACATTTAGTCAAACACACAGTGTTTTTAAACGACACATAAAGTAAATTTTTTCCCTGCCATTTGTGAAGCGCAATTTATATCCCAAGGGTTTACCAACTTGTTAGTGGGTTCATTTGGCGTCAAAATACAGGGTGTATAATTTAACCATATACAGAATCATCCATCAAACCAAGTGGTCGTTTACATTTTAGACAAACAGTATGTCAGACAGATAGGTGGCAGGCTCTGCACCTGCGCGTGCAGGGCACAAACATTCCAGCCCAGGTCGCAGCACAGCAAGGGGACGTCGCAGCAGGGTCACTCGCTGAAGGCACAACTGCCGCTGTCATCTAAGCGGCCGTCGTGTTGTTCAGCCAACCCAAGGGTTCTGGATTGTTGACTAGGGTCATCCTCTTCCTCCCAGATGACAATCTGAAAACCCAGCCAAGAATCTGTTGGCGTAACCCTCCCAGACACAACCCTTAATGGCATGCCCGGGAAGCGGGTTCAGCGGCCCTCACCTGTCCTCAGCCCGCCCTCTTCCATCAAGCCAGAAGATCTACTATGTGTCTGGGCTCAGCGCCACAATATACGAGGATAAAACAATTTGAGGAGTGCAGCTCCAGCAACTACTTGGCATGAAAGAAATGGGCCAATATCCCCTGTGTCTTGGCAGTAGGCGGCAAAGTATAGATTGTGGAGAGTGGCATGGGAGGTCATGTTGACAGGGGTCAGCCGCTCATACCAAGACCGGTGATGAAGGACACAGTGAACGAGGAAACGCAATGTAATGAAGGCTGTAGCCGACCCGCACTTGGGAGCCGGGTGAGGCAAGGGCTTCATCATCCGTCAGAGTAAGAGGGCGTCACTTGCGCGTCAGGCAGCGTGCCGCCAGCAAGTGGGTTTGTGTGGCCCGAAGTCAGCAGGATAGCAAGTCAGTGTGAGGTCGGGTCCAAGCGGCCACGGGTAAAAACCCGCTTCCGCAGGTTCCACAAAAGTAGCGGCAGCAGGGCTCAGGAGGCAGCGTCGGCAGGTAGTCACTCAGTGCGGAGCGTTGGAGCCGGTAAAATCCGATACTCGGCGGTGTGGCAAGTTCTGTGCTAAGACACCCAGAGGAGCCGAATATGGGTATATTTAGAATCTGTGGGCAGAAAGTGAAGCGTGGCCAGGAGACTAAACATTGGCACCCACGCCCTGCGTCAACACATTCAGCGTCCACCATCCGGTGGGCCTGGAGAAACGTGGCTCAGATGTGGTGGTCCTACAACCTGCCGCCGCAGCAACAGAGCAGCAGCAGCGCCCAGTGGCACGCATGCCGATATTGCAGCCAGTCAAGGCTCACCACATCTGCAAGAAGGGAGCTGTTTTCTCTTTTACATCATCTCCCGGTCCAGATGCTCCTGCTCCTCGCTACTCATCGGCGCCAAGCAGTCGTTGCAAGGAGGCGATTGCAAAGAGACAACAGTATGATGCGTAAACCATCCTAAGGTGCAGCAGCTGACCGTGCTTCCTTCCAAGTTGTTGGTAGCGACCAGTCCCTCCTTTCCAAATGGTGGACTCTGCACCGTTCAGAGAACTAATGGCATGCAGCCGAGCCGAGAATGGAGAGTTCCAAGCGTAATTTCTTTTCCAAAAAGGCAGTACAGCACTTCTAAATACTGTAAAACAGAAAGTGGTCAGTCCTTTATCTTATCGGTTAGTTCCAAGTGCACGCAGCGCGGACGTCTGGAGCTGTAACTACGGTCAGGGCCAGTACATGTCCTTACGGCCCACTGGGGAGAATGACTTCCTGAGCCCAGCACACCAACAACTTGGACAAGAGACGCCGCTTTCTCCTCCACAGATGTCAAACTGCTTCTCCTGGCGCCAATGTCCGCCTCCTCTCCTCCACCACCAACTACCATCCAGCCTCCACAAGTACTGCTCCATCATAACCACATGTGTAGGGCACAGCGGTGTCCACGCAGTTCTAACACCTGGCTTGCCTTCGGCGAACGAATCACACAGGGGAAGGAAACTGCTCCCGCGTCATGCAGCAAGAAACAGATTGTGGTCTTACTCCGCTCCAAACTGCAAATCGGGAACCATGGTGACGACCAATGGGAGGAACATGGTGTCCGCGCTGGCCACCGAGAGGGAAGGTCCATGCCCCTGCTAATGGCGCACTCAGTGTTCAATCTGGTTTGTGAAAAGGTTCCTGAAGTCTTCCACCGATCTTCAAGAACATCTGAAAAGCCAGGAAGACTGTGCTCGCCTTCATGACCATTCCTACTAAGCCAGAACACACTCCTCGAGTTACAGCGCAGAACGGCCTCCCCTCTCCCAACACAGCCTCTGATATGCGATGTTTCCACCCCTGGAATTCCAGCCTCACATGATGTGACCGACTGTATGAACAGAGAAAGGCCATTAACGATTTTTTGATGATCCTGGCAGACAGAAGTACTCCCCATTGTAACGTTGATTCAGCCATGTGCTAGCTCATGCGTGACACTGCCGTTTGTTGAGGCCATTCTAGGAAGGCGATGTTATTTTGTCAGTCGCCAGGACTACGGAATGAAAAAGTCATTCACTGCATCATGTCCTGGAACAGATGCTGAAAAATCTGTCTGGGCAGGGACTGGAGACTTAGCGACTACATCTTCGTGCCACATAGTCCGGTGGGGATTGAAATGGGAGGAGGAGGACATTGGAGCAGAAGCATTGTCTGGTGAAATGAAATTGGATTTTCTAACCCAGGTGACAAGAGAGGAGAGCAGGAGCACTGGAGGAGGTGGATGGAGATGAGGAAGACAGCAGATGACTCCCCAAGCATCCGTGGCAGTATACAGTGTAAATGGAGGCAGGGAGCCCCACGAGTCACTTGTTGGCAAGATTGCCCTCCCATGCTGATTGCCCGGTTATGACATCCGAATGAGTAGCTTATGCAGAGAGATGACTTCTGCTCTCCACCCTATTGGACCCCTCGCTAATGGTCAAAATGGAGCCTTTTTCCCCAGCAGCTGAGAGGGAGGACAAACTCAAATACAATAGGGAAATTCCCTCCGTAATCAGTTGGCCGCTCCTATGTGCGGCAATCGTCCCTCCTCTGATCAGGTCTGACCGGGGGGTTCCTCAGCGCTCACAATACAACGCCGCTGCTACAGGGTAGAGAGTGTTGGGGGGGGGGGTAGGAATCAGTACCAGCTCCATCCGCAGCAACCTAAGTCTGAGTCACTGATGAGCCAGCTTCCTCACCGGACAATTGAGAGGGCAGTCACCAGCAGCAGCAGCAGCAAGGACCTGGAGCATTCCGCTGAAGCCAACAGGTGGTGGCCTACTTGGAGCCAGCACTCTGCCACCCCAGTGTTAGAAAGAACCCTGGACTACAGTGCAGCCAAACTGATGTGTGTACGCAACATGCCGAGTTTGCAGTGAGAAGCTGTACCTGGCCAGCCAGTATGTGGCATCAGAGCGGTGTTTCAGTGCGGCGGGGGCCATCGTTACCCCAAGAGAACCCGCTTGTCCACTGAAATGTTGGATCGGACTGACCTTTGTCAAGATAACAGGCGTGATCGGCCAGGATTTCCACACACCAATGCCTAGGTGTCATGTCTGGGTTTCAAACTATTCGTGCCTCAGCCACTATTCTGATGCCAGCCACCCCCCCACCGATGCCACAAAAAAAAAACATCTGCTGAACAGTTTCTCCATCTGCCACCACCATCTTGTTTTTTTTTTTTATAAGGCTTTATTTTAGAATTTTCCAAATATACACAAAAAGACAAAAACTAACATTCTCACGATGTTGCTACCAGAGGCAAATACACAGTAACTTCAGAAGTAGAGAGTTTACAATTTCAAAGAGGAATCGGGCTAATAGCAACTATACAATGAATACATTCAGCCAGCTGTGTCTCAGGAAATGATTCAGGAGGGTATACAATTCAAACACTTCAGTAGTATATTTATATATAGTATACTATAAATGAGCAATGACAAAAAAGGAATAGAAGTCGCCATCAATTGTACAATCTCCTCAAGTGCTTTCAGTCCATGCCTATGCCTCATATGTCATAAATTCATTCACACATCACAATCATCTTAATTCACACTTGTCGTCGGTCTCTTCCCCCCCATAACACCATCCATTGCATCACTCGTTTTGAGCTGCAGTCCAATTGGCTCCAAACTGATGGAAACGCTTTGGGATCCATTTGCAGCATATGTGACTTGTACCTAGGAGTTACGCATTAACCAGCTGTTTCCACTTGCTCTAAAGTAGAGACCTTTGGCGGTTCCAATTTAAAGAATGTTTTTTCCCTGGCAATTGAAGAGCAAGAGCAGATAAAGGGTGGCGGTCTGATTTTACCCGGATTAGAATCTCTAACAATACCTAAAGAGCTGTTTTCAGGTGAACACACGATTAGGGAAACCCAGTGTCCTATTCAAAAAACGTTGAATTTCCCCGCCAATAGTCTTTGCAGAACGGGCTCCTCCTCCCACACCATGTGAATCAAAGTTCCCTCTCTCTGCCCCACACCGGGAGCCAAGCCGTGGAGGACAAGCAATGCTTCTGATAATCTAACTGGTGTAAGATAAACCCTATGGAGCCACTTAATTTGGATCGTTGATCCCTGGCACTCACAAACTGAGAACGCCAAGAGTGTCCTCAGCTCAGAGAGCTCATCATTATGGTAAGACGACTGGGACATCTCTCTCTGCCACCTTTCAAGGAGACCGCCAGAGGGAGACCTGACAGACCATAACAGCTTTGTAGATGGAAGAACTGGCCTTCTTAAGGGTAACCCGTCTCAAAATGGCCTCTAAGTATCCGTATTCAAGCTGGACTACAATCCCCCCAAACTGCGCCACACACGCGTGCCTTAGCTGTAGGTATCGAAAAAAGGACCCCTAGGAAGGTCAAAACTGGTAGCTGCAATCTCTGCAAATTCAAGAACCCTATCTTAAACAATTGCTAAGGAATTTCACTCCTTCGGCAGCCCGCAGAAACCAGAGAGTCCTGGCAGCTCTACTATTCTGCATATCCCTGTAACACCACAAATGGAACAACCGGGGACCAAGCACTGTCCTCAGCCACTATGTCCGTAAGGGTGAATAAAATTCTTCACACCGACAACAGCTGCACTCATCATTGGTGTATAATATTGTCGAAGCAATTTCCTCTCTATAAGGCAATTGGCAAGTCCCCCTCATGTGAGCCTATCAAGGCTGCCTCTAGCACCACAGATGGTCATTCTATTACCCGGAACCCATTTGTGATATATATGTCACTGACGCTACATAATAGACATACAGGTCAGGAAATCGCAAGCCCACCTTGGCTCATGTGGGGCTTTAAGTGTGGCCTCTGCTCATACAGAGGAGTGGCGCCTCCCATAGAAAAGAGAATAGCAGTTTGTCTAACATCTCGTTGAAATGCGATCTGGGGAATCAACCCCGGGGCCGCCCGGTAATATATATAGAGAGCTTGTAAATAACACCATTTAAACTACGTTCACTGCCGACCAATAAGGGACAGAGGAAGTGGCCCATGACCTTCACCTCACTCCACTGTCCTCACCACTGCTGGAGGTTTAGCACACCAAAATTAGAAAAATCTTTATGTATAATCACTCCAAGATATTTAAATAGCTTGTCAATTTGGAAGGGAGCTAGGAGTTACCAAGCTCAGGTCCAAGTTTATCTAGCATAAACAGAAATGGATTTCCCCCAGTTTGACACCCGGCAAGCCAGAGTATTCCCAAATGTAATTTCACCGTTTCAGCAAACATTCCAAAGAGGCCCTTGGATCCCCAAATACACCATCATGTCATCTGCATACAATGATATTTTTTCTTCAAGACATGCAACAGACCATCCCATGAATACCGTCATGGCGCATTAATCAAATCTTGATAGTGGTTCCAAAATAAGGGCGTAGAGCTAACGGAGAGAGTGGGCACCCCTGCCTAGTGCCTCTTTCCCAGTAGGGAAAAGGGGGGTGAAAGCATCCATTTACTCTGACTCTCGCCGTGGTTGCAAATACAATAGGGCGCAGCATTTAAATAAAACTAGAAGGAATCCCCATCCGTACAACAGAATCCATCCACATGAACCTTCCACGCAACAGAGTCCAAAAGCTTTTTCGTTTTCTAATGCAGCGATTTCACTCTACTCCCCTCGCATTAGTGTGGGTGACATGCAGGTTTGGAAATAGCCTCCCTCAGATTAATTTTTTTTTTTTTTTTTTTGCGTGTGGTGGTGTCACAGTTTTCCTGCATAAAATCCTACTGGTCTGTGCCAACTAATGATAGAATCACTCCATTAGTCTCATAGCCAAAACATTCGCAAAAATCTTTGCAATCTAGGTTAAGCAAGGAAATTGGCCTATATAGCTGCACTGATCAGGGGTCTGCCTGGCTTGTGGACTATTTGAGATCACTGCCTCAGCAGAAGGAAGGTGTCAGGAGTCCGCTATAATCAGGCCGTCCGCAAACAACCTCCAGCCTACGCACTCCATTGCTCCTGAGTGTCTTGTTTATACCATTCTCCGCTGAAACCCATCAGTCCCCGGCGTCTATGAGTCGCCAATTCCCTATAGCCCTGCTGATCACTTCTGCCGATATATCGCTGCTAAATCCTCTGTCTCTTCACTGGATAGTACAGGTATATTCCACCGCGTCTTAGAAGTGGGCTATTTCCCTATCTGTGTAAGTTAATTTCGAGGCATAGAGTCCCCTATAATATAAAGCAAACTGCGCACAAATGCCACCAACCATCTTTACCAGGGACTGGTATTGCCACCCACCTCAACACTCTGTCATTGTGCCACTCTATGACCTCATGCTGCTGCTGCCGTCACCTCCGCTCTCTGTGGCTTCCTCCTGTTTTTGCCACCTCCAGAATGTCATTGTGCCACTCTGCGGCCTGGTACTGTTTTGCCACCTCCAGAATGTCATGTGCCACGCGCTGACCTCATGCGCAGTGGCTGCCGCAGTCCACCGATATCCACTCTCTGTCATTGTGCCACTCTGGGCCTACTCCTGTTTTTTTGCCACCTCCATAATGTCATGTGTGCCACTGCCTGACCTCATGCTGCTGTGGCTAGCCCGCCGTCACCCTCCACAGCTCTTCTGTCACTAATGTTGACACCTGAGCTCTCAGCTGTTTTTTCCGCTTTCGCTGGCATGACCTTTATAGGCTACATTCCCCTTCATTTTTTTGTCAGTTTTGCCCTCTTAAGTTGCCTAGGGGAATTTTATAGTTGAATCGATCTAATAGCGCGTCAGTCATGGTGCGTGTCATACTAAAACACAACATTGTATGAAGACCAACCAAGCCTCCCTCTGGCATATTTAAGCATGGCACAACTACGTCTACCACACCTGCCAGGCACTGTCAGCCTGAAATAGCTCTTTTAACGCGATTCGTGCCGAAGTAATTCAGAAACCGAAACAAATTTTTGTCGGAAAAATTCGCGAAGTGACCGAATCTAATTTTTGAGAAATTCGCCCATCTCTAGTGTTCTCCATTATCTTATATGGGAGTTCCTGGTACAGTGGAGCGTTGTGTTCTCCATCCTCCTCTCTGGTAGTTCCCAGTACAGGGGAGCGCTGTGTTCTCCATTCTGTTCTATGGGAGTTCCCTGGTACAGTGAGCGTGTGTCTCCATCCTCACTCTCGGTAGTTCCCAGTACAGGGGAGCGCTGTGTCTCCATTCTGTTCATATGGGAGTTCCTGGTACAGTGAGCGTTGTGTTCTTCCATCCTCCTCTCTGTAGTTCCCAGTACAGGGGAGCCGCTTGTGTTCTCCATTCTGTTCTATGAGTTCCCAGTACATGGGATGCTTGTGTCTCTCCATTCTGTGTTATGAATTTCCCAGTACCAGAGGAGCTCTGTGTTCCCATTCTCTTCTATGGGAGTTTCCATACAGGATCGCTGTGTTCTCCATTCTCCTCAATGGAGTTTCCCAGTACAGGGAGGCCGCTGTGTTTCTCCTTTCTGTTCATGGGAGTTCCCAGACAGGGGAGCCGCTGAAGTTCTCATTCTCCTCTATGGGAGTTCCCAGTACAGGGAGCGCTGTGTTCTCCATTCTCCTCTATGGGAATTCACAGTACAGGGGAGCGCTGTGTTCTCCATTCTGTCTATGAGAGTTTTCCCATACAGGAGAGCACTGTGTTCTCCATTCTTTTCTAATGGGAGTTCCCAGTACAGAGGATTGCTGTATATCCATTCTGTGCTATGGGAGTTCCCAGTACAAAGGGGAGCTCTATGTTCTCCATTCTGTTCTATTGGGAGTTCCCAGTACAGAGGAGTGCTGGTTATCCATTCTGCTCTATGGAGTTCCCAGTACAGGGGAGCGCTGTGTTCTCTCCATTCTCCTCTATGGGAGTTCCAGAATCAGGGCTAGCGCTGTGCACTCCATTCTGTTCTAAGTGAGATCCCATTACAGGGGAGCGCAGTGTAATCCAATCTTTTCTATGGAGTTCCCAGTACTGGGGAGCGCTGTGCTCTCCATTCTGTTTCTGATTGGAGTTTCCAAGTACAGGGGAAGCACCCCCCCGCTGTGTTCTCCATTCCTGATCTATTGGGAAGTTCCAGTACAGGGACGCTGTTTCTCCATTCTGTTCTATTGAGTTCCCAGTAGAGGGCGGATGGGGGGGGGGGGGGGGGGGGCGTGTAGGCTGTTGTTCCTCTCGCATTCTGGTTCTATTTGGAGTTGATCCCGTTAGTACATGGTGAGCGCTGTGTTCTGCGGGGTCATTCTGTTCTATTGGAGTTCCCATAAGACAGGGGAGCGCTGTGTTCTCGGCATCTGCTGTTCTAATTGGAGTTCCCATTACAGATGGTGTAGCGTGGCTCTGGGTACGATTGCTGTCCTGTCTTATATTCTTTTCTAGTGGAGGTTCGCCAGTACAGGGTAGGCGCAGTGTTCGTCGGCATGGTTCTGTTCTATAATGGGAGTTCCCACATTAACATGGGGAGCGCTGTTTTTATCTCCATTCAGATCAATGGTAGTTTTCCCATTTTTAAGGGTTTTCCAAAAATTTCTCTTATCAATGGAAATCTTCCAACCTGAAATGGAACCTTCTTGTACTTGACATCACAGCGGCCAAGAAATGCAGAGATTGTCAATATACACTGAGAAGCAAAAGGCTATAAGAACTTTCAGTCTCCACATCTCACCATCCACTGCGGCTTTGAACGTGAAACTCCCATCATTTTCTAGACAATCCTCTTTGCTATTTCATACATCAATGTGACTTGCAAGTATTTAGCATCTGCTTAATTCTGCTGATTATTGTCCTGTTACTCATTGTTTACGTCGTTTTACTTAATGTTAACTAGTTTTGTAGTTAGTTTGGTGAATCCCCCTTTGGCTTTCAGCTCTGCCTGAATCCTTCTGGGCTCTGGAGCAGATTCAAGCAGGTCTCCCCCACAATCTGATCCCAGGTCTCTTCTACACGTCCCCAGTGTTGGTGCAGACTGGACTTGGGTACGAATACAATCATTTTCTTCCCCTCATCCCCACAAGTGTTAATTGGGTTGAGTTGGGGACTGAGTGGAGGGCCGATCCAGTGCGCCTCTACCTCATGTCAAGGACACCCATTCCTTCTCCAACCTTGACGTCTGCTACAGGTCGTTGTCCTGGCTGGACACCATAGTCGTCCTCATCTTCCCCATAGTCCTCGAGTGGATGAAGTATCTCATCTTGTAGGAGCCTCACATAGAGCACTACATTAGTCACCATCCATCAGTCAAGTATCCAACATCTTTGGCTGTGACCCCTCCCCATATCCTCAGGCTCCTCCCCCGATCCTGACAGTTCCTACATCTCTGTCTCCATTCGCCCCTCTCCCCTGTTCTTCCATTCCCACCCATCAGAGCCCGTCTATTGAACTTTCATCTCTCGCTCCGTTCTCTCTCCTTTTCCCTTGGTACCTCCCATCCCCCCATCAGAGCCCGGTCTATTGACCTTCATCTCTCGCTCCGCTCGCCCCTTCTCCCTTGGTTCTTCCCATTCCCCCCAACAGAGCCCTGACGGACTATTTGACTTTCATCTCTCACTCCGTGTCACACCCTTCTCCCTTGTTCTTCCATTATCCTCCACACCCAGTCAGAGCGCCGTTCCCTACTTGACTTTCATCCTCTCTCTCCTACTGTCCGGTCGCCCCTTCTCTCTTGATTCTTCCATTCCCCCCATCAGAGCCGGTCTATTGACTTTCCATCTCCTCGCTCCGTTCGCCCCTTCTCCCTTGATTGTTCCCATTCCCCCATCAGAGCCCGGTCTATTGACTTTCAGCTCTCGCCCCAGTCTCCCCTTCATCTCTTGATTGTTCCCATTCCCCCCATCAGAGCTCCGGTCTATTACTTCATCTCTTCGCCCTGGTCGCCCCTTCTCTCTTGATTCATCCATTCCCCCCATCAGAGCCCGGTCTATTGACTTTCATCCCTCTCGCTCCATTCGCCCCTTCTCCCCCTGATTCTTCCCATTCCCCCCTCATACAGACCCGGTCCTATTGACGTTTCATCTCTCCGCTTTCCCGTTCGCCCTTCTCCCTTGTTCTTCCCATTCCCCCACTCAGAGCCCGGTCTAATGACCTTCATCTCTTCTCCGTTGCCTCCTTCTCCTTTGGTTCTTCCCATTCCCCCCCATCAGAGCCCGGTCTTATTGACTTTCATCTCATCGCTCCTCGTTCGCCCCTTCTCCTTGGTTTCTTCCCATTCCCCATCATAGCCCGGTTTATTTACTTTCCTCTCTCGCTTCCGTTCACCCCTTCTCACTTGTTCTTTCCCATTCCCCCCATCAAAGCCCGGTCTATTGACTTTCATCTCTCGCTCCGGTCAACCTCTTCTCCCTTGGGTTCCTCCCAATCCCCCCATCATAGCCCGTCTATTTAATTTCAATCTCTCGCTCTCCCGTTCGCGAACCCGTCTCCCTTGATCTTCCCCATTCCCCCCCTCCCCCCCCCCATCAAGCCCGTCTAATTACTTCATCTCTTGCCCTGGGTTATGCCCCTTCTCCCTTGATTCTAGCATTCCCCCCATCAGAGCCCGGTCAATTGACTTTCATCTCTCCTCCGTTCGCTCCCGTTCTCCCATTGTGCTTCCCATTGCCCCCCATCAGAAGCCTGTTCTATTGACTTTCATCTCTCGCTCCGTTTCTCCCCTTCTCCCTTGGTTCGGTCCCCATCCCCAATTAGAGCCCAGTCTAGTGACTTTCATCTCTCGCCCGTTCGCCCCTTCTCCCTGTTTCTTCCATTCCCCCCATCGAGCCCTGTTTATTTGACTTTCATCTCTCCTCGCGTTCGCCCCTTCTGGCCTTGGTGTCATCCCATTCCCCCCATCCAGAGCCAGTCTATGACTTTCATCTCTCGCGTACCGTCATCCCCTTCTCCCTTGGTTCCGTCCATTCCCACCCATTAGAGACCGGTATATTTGACTTTCATCTCTCGCTACCTTCTCCCCTTCTCACCTTGGTTTTCGACCCATTCCCCCCATTAGAGCCCGGTCTATTGACTTTAATCTCTCGCTTCACCCCGTTCACCCCTTCTCTCCCTTGGTTCTTCCCATTCCCCCCATCAGAGCCCGTTCCTATTGACTTTCATCTCTCGCTCCTCGCGGTCAACCTCTTCTCCATGTTCTTCTCCATTCCCCACATCAGAGCCCGGTCTATTGACTTTCGTAATCTCTCGCTCCGTTCGCCCCTTCTCCTTTATTCTTCCCATTCCCCCATCAGAGCCCGGTCTATTGACTTTCATCTCTCACCCCGTCCGCCCCTTCTCCCTTGATTCTTCCCATTCCCCCATCAGAGCCCGGTCTAATGACATTCATATCTCTCACCCCGGTCGCCCTTCTCCCTTGGTTCTTCCCATTCCCCCCATCAGAGCCCGTCTTATTGACTTTCATCTCTTGCACCGTTCGCCCCTTCTCCATGGTTCTTCCCATTCCCTTCCATCAAGCCAGGCTATTGACTTTCATCTCTTGCCCCGGTCGCCCCTTCTCCATTGGTTCTTCCCATTCCCCCCATCAGAGCCCGGTCTATTGACTTTCATCTCTCGCTCCATTCACACACATTTACATACATATCATACACTGTGTAATGCGCCCGGTGCTTGCATGGACGTCTGTGATCTCTTACAGAGCATATGAGCCGCCTCCACTGCTGTGTCTTAGCATCAGAACGAATTGACCTTGTGATGAGCGACTTGTTGGCTCTGATATTTCCCCCGGACGTCACCTCTTGGCTTTGGACGGACTTCAATCCTATTCTTCCCGCTGTCAGGGCCATATGATGCAGTTTCGGGCAATTTTCTCTGCCCCAGATACGTTATTGATGAGCCTGTATGACGCTGCTTCTCTTTCTGGAATCTTTCTTCATGGCTGTTGGACAGTGACCTTTCACTTGAGATTCCAACCTAATAACACACTGAGCTATTAGAGAATGTGGGGACAGATTTTAATTTGTAGTAACAAGAAGAAAAAGATTGTTCCACCACCAGGAGCAAAGCAGTTACAGGAAAGAATCTGCAGAATTAAGTATAATGGCGTTGCAGAGGGAGGAAGAGGAGAGGGATGGGATTTATAGTCCGTTGCTCATGTCACCAAAGCAGCACTCACCAAATCCTCTCTTACCTCTCACAGGACCAATACAGTGAAGAGGGGGACCTGCGGCTTGGTGTAGGTACTCCTATTCCCCTAGGGCACATGCCGATGTTGGTAGTAGTCTATCTCATCTGTGATGGTGTAGTAAGGCGCCCATGGTGTTGTGCAGGTGCAGAAGCAGGAGAGCAAACAGCGGGGTTAACGATGCAAAACATTAACTCTTGTTTATTCTCCAGCAAGATGACAAACACAGCATTCTTTCCATTTAAGTCCTTGCTTTCTCAACAAGCACAAGCCAGCAGCAGGGAGCAGTTCTCTAAAATATGGTCCCAGATTTTGACTGTTCCAAACCCCATGAGAACTGGTAATCTACTATCTTCTTAACTTCCAATTTTGACTGCAAGGAGTAACCTCTTACTGCAGGAGAAATGGATTGATTTGTTGAGCCAGGCCAGAGGCAAAAGGTGAACACCAACTGGTCCACAGACCAACGCGGGACGGACTTTACCTAGAGATCAGCAACTCATCTTAGACTGACATAAGGCTGAGTCACTGAGCTCAGACATAACTTCTATAGTGCAAATATCACAAACAAAACCATTACAGTATTAAAACTCTCAACATTGTGCAAATACAAGTAAACTCCCCCCCGTGGGGCCCCCAGAGTAAGCTCCCCCTGTGGGCCCCTAGAGTCAGCTCCGCCTGTGGGCTCCTAGAGTCAGCTCCCCCTGTGGGCTCCTAGAGTCAGCTCCCCCTGTGGGCCCCTAGAGTCGGCTCACCCTGTGGGCCCCTAGAGTCGGCTCCCCCTGGGGGCCCCTAGAGTCGGCTCCCCCTGTGGGCCCCTAGAGTCAGCTCCCCCTGTTGGGGGTCCTAAAGGGCGCTCCCCCTGGGGGGCTCCTGAGTCTGCTCCCCCCGTGGGCCCCTAGAGTCGTCTCCCCCTGTGGGCCCCTAGAGTCGGCTCCCCCTGTGGGCCCCTAGAGTCGGCTCCCCCTGTGGGCTCCTAGAGTCAGCTCCCCCTTTTGGTCCTAAGTCACTTCAAACCCTTTGGACCCCCTAGTGTCAGCCCCCCTGGGGCCCCTAGAGTCAGCTCCCCCCGGGGCCTCTAGAGTATCCCCCGTGGGGCCCCTAGAGCACTCTTACCTGTGGGGCCCCCAGAGTAAAAACTCCCCCTTGGGGCCCCCAACGTCCCCTGTGGGCCCCCAAAAAAGCTCCCCCTGTGGGCCCCAGAGTCAGCCCCCCCCCCTGTGGGGGCCCCTAGAGTCGGCTCCCTCTGTGGGCCCCTAGAGTCGGCTCCCCCTGTGGGCCCCTAGAGTCGGCTCCCCCTGTGGGCCCCTAGAGTCGGCTCCACCTGTGGCCCCCTAGAGTCGGCTCCCCCTGTGGGCCCTAGGCACTCCAGTCCGACACTGGGCAGGAGTGTAGCCTTATACTAGGTGAGCATTGTAGCCTCAGACTCTTTCAGTAGTATAGCCACAAACTATCATCATTGTCCTTATAAACTCGTTGCTACTAGAGAGAAGGGGTTTCCTGACCAAGATATCTCTCCAAAACTCTTGCAGAGCCATATGCAGACACATGGTGAATGAGAAATGGAGAGACACATGCTACCGGATTGCCCGCTCTGCAATTATTGGATTCAATATCCCCCCACATCCAGGCTGCCCAAACCGGCTAATCGTTACCCCTCACGCTAACTTTGTCCATAGTATTTGGTCATGTTCTGAAACTATCTCGTTCTGGAAAAATTTGATAAAATCAATTAATTCCAAATGACTCGTCCAATTATCCCTTGAGTCGGCACAATTTTTTTTCCATAACGGGTCCCAACACTTCACAAATCGCTCGATTGTGCACATCCTCCTGTTGTCCCCAAAAAATCCCCTCATTTGAAGGCTTAATCGAGCTTTTCGTCATTTCCCGCAATGACCCCCGTCAAGCATCGCTTAGAAGTGGCCAAACCGGACATCATCAGAACGAAAGAAACTCACACTGCTACATTCTTCTGTGCATCTAGTGACATTAAAGAAGTTATGTGACCATTTTGTTATCTCTCCTTGCACATGGGGGGGTAGCCTGAGGCCTCTAAATAACAGCAAACCCTCCCCCCACAATCATAGATCATTGATTCCCTGCTCTAAACTTGGGTACTCCCCATCTTTTTATTCATAAACTCCTTTGTCTTGTTTGAAAAAATCCCTAACTTAGGGCGACATTGTTTTTCCGTGCATTAGTCGTGAAACACGCCCTGATCTATTCCTGTTCTACGCGGGTCTAGATTTAGCGCTTTCACTACAAAGCGACACTTCTGATAGGTAAACCATTTTAAAAAGTGCTCTCCCTTTTTTCCACAGAAATCCCTGGTTTTGCTGAAGAAGCAATAAAGTGGACGTCGTGGGTTTTTTAGTCGGTTTGTGCGGTTGTCGTCGGTTGTCTGCGGTTGAGTGGGTTTCGTGGGGTTGTAGGGGTTTTTGTCGTGCGGTTGTAGTGCGGTTGTCGGGGTTGTCGTGTTTTTTAAAGTGGGGTTTTGTCGGGGGTTTTGTCGTGGGGTTTGTCGTGCGGTTGTAGTGCGGTGGGGGGCAGTTTTCGGCGTTGTATGCGTTTGTAGTGCGGTTGTAGTGCGGTTGTCGTGCGGTTGTCGTGCGGTTGTCGTGCGGTTGTCGTGCGGTTGTAGTGCGGTTGTCGTGCGGTTGTAGTGCGGTTGTCGTGCGGTTGTCGTGCGGTTGTCGTGCGTCTGGGACCAGATTTTTGGCGCAGCCCTGTTCATACATGTCGCCCAAAGTTCTGTAGCCCAAAAAATATTTTTGTGTATTTTCGTTTTATTTTCGTTTTTTGTTCTAATTGTTTACATGTTAAACCCCCTTAAAGGCCCCGGGCCGTTTTTTTTGGTGACACGTTCGTTTTTCCTCCTCCCTTCTAAAGCCATAACTTTTTTATTTTTCCACCTAAAAAACACAGGGGGCTTTTTTTTGGGGACAAATGTACTTTCTAAGGGTTTTATTCATATACTATAAATATACGGGGGAAACTGCAAAAAAAAATTTCCAAAGGGGACAAATTGTAAAAAAAATTTTTTTTCGCCATGTTTGCAGGGGCTTTGCTTCTACGGCTTCAATCTTCGGTAAATATAATGTAACTGTATTTAAAAGGGTTGTTATGCATCGGGAAATCCCAAACAGTAGGGTTTCCTTTATGTTTTGGTACCGAAAAAAAATTAAAAACTTTTTTCCTTTTTTTGAAATTTGCCCGCGGAACCATTTTTGGACCAATAACTTTTTTGATAACCCCTACGGCGCAGTGGGGGCTTTTTTGCGGGCTGAATTACTTTTTATCGCTACAGTTTGGAATGCTGTGACTTTTTTGATCATTTTATTCCAATTTTTGAGTGACTTAAAATGACCAAAAACGAATTTTGGCGTTTGGGATTTTTTTTTTTTTAAACGGTGTGCAGGAACGGGATAAATAGTTTTTTTAAGATCGGACTTTTTCGGACGTGGGCGACCCCAAAAATATGTGTAACTTTTTTATTTTAAATGTTTTATTGTTAAAAGGGGGAAAGGGGGATGTTTTGAATTTTTTAATAAATTTTTTTTTTTGTACTTTTAAAAATTTAATTTTTTTTTTTTTTTTTTACTGTAACATTTAGTCCCCCTAGGGCTTGACCATAGGGGGCGCGATTTTAATACATCCAACATTGCATAGGCAAACATTAGGGTTTTACAAAAGATGCGGGTTTTCCCCACTTCCGTCTGCGGACGGAAATGGGCAAACCGGCCCCGTTAAGTGAGGGGCCTTTACAGGGCTCCCCCCCCACCGTGTCCAAGTCTGGGTCGGGCAGCTAGCTGCACCCCCCACCGTTCGGGGGGTTCATTTTTAAACGCCGCGGCCATCTTTGCCACGGTGTCTGATGGGTTAAAAAAGCCCGGGGGGGGAGCCAAAACCGCCGGCGCTGTTACTCCGGGGTTAGCGCCATTAGCGGGGCGATCCCCCTGCAAAGCCCCTTTGCGGCCCTGGGACCACTCATACTCCCAGGGTCGATTACATAGGGGTATAAAACTAATCACCAAGAAACTTATCTCATTGCAACAAATGCAGAGAAAATCTCATTAAAGCTATTGGATGCGCAAGATCATTATCAGTTTCTTTGGAGCTTCTTAGCGGGAGACATGTACTGAATGGGTGCTGCGCATTTTGTTCTGGTGTACTTTAGCCAAAAGAAGTACATGAACACATGGTACTACACTGTCCTCTGTATGTATGACCCAGAAGAAACACGCCAAACCAGGTAAAGGATGTGCCTGAACCAGACGATGCGTTAGGTAATGTCTATACACTGCCCTGTTAAGTATGGACCTGCAGAAGACCAGACCCAGGGACTAAAGGTGGGTGCCCTGAAGCCAGACTTGTGGTATTGTCTCTACACTGCGCCGAATGATGTAATACCTGCAGAAGAACAACCCCACGTAAAAGGAGTGCCTGAGCCAGACTTTGTTGGTATTGGCTCTACACTAGCCCTGATATTATGACCTGCAGGAGAACAGACCAGGGGTACAGGTTGTGCCAGAGCATACTTGTGGTCATTAGAGTCTTACACTCCCGTCGAGTAAAGAACCTGCAGAAGAGACAGACCAGGTTAATGAGTGCCCATTGAGCCAGACTTTTCTTGTAATTGGGCTTCAACACTGCCACTGTTATGTATGGACCTGCAGCGAGAACAGAACCAGGGTAATGAGTGTGCCTGAAACTAGACTTGTGGTATTGGCCTCTACGACAGCCCTGTATGCGTATGACCTTGCAGAAGAACAGAACCAGGTAAAGTGGTGCTGAGCCAGACTTTCTGTGGTATTGCGCACTAACACTGCCCTGTCATGTGACCTGTCAGAAGAACAGCCACGAACCAGGGTAAAGGTGGGTGCCCTGAGCCAGACTAGTGGTATTGGCTCTACACTGTCCTGTATGTATTACCTGCAGGAGAACAGAAACCAGGGTATAGAGGTGGTGCCTGAGCCAGACTTCTGTCTGGTATTTAGCTCTGACACATGTGACCCTGTATGGTATGACCTGCAAATGAACAGCAGGACAAAAAAACCCAAATTTTTTTGGGGGGAGTAAAGGTGGCCTGCCATGATGAGCCAGACTTGTGTATTGGCTCTACACTGCACTGTATGTATGACCTGCAGAAGAACAGACCAGGGTACGAAGGTGGTGCCTGAAAGCCAGACTTTAGAGTGGTATTGCTCAACACTTGCCCTTTATGTAGGACCTGTCAGAAGAACAGGCGCATACCAGGGTAAAGCGGTGGAGCCTGAGCAAGACTTTGTGGATATTAGTGCTCTACACTGCCCTGTAAGTAACGACGCAGAATGAACAGCCAGACCAGGGAAACAGGTAAGGAATAAAAGGTGGAGC
Organism: Phyllomedusa bahiana; assembly: GCA_025379985.1. Taxonomy (NCBI): domain Eukaryota; kingdom Metazoa; phylum Chordata; class Amphibia; order Anura; family Hylidae; genus Phyllomedusa; species Phyllomedusa bahiana. Next base: position 47,116 of record JAODAL010018108.1, read on the forward strand.
CTCTGAGCCCAGACTTTGTAGTATTGGCTCTACACTTGCCCATTATGCATGTGACCTGCAGAAGAAACAGACCAGGGTAAAGGTGTGTGCCTGATCCAGACTTGTTGTACATTGGCGTCTTACCACAGCCCTACTAGTTAGTGAACACCTGATAGAGAGAACAGACCAGGGTAAAGTGGTGCCCTGAGCAGAGAGACCTATGTGGAATTGGCCTCTACACGCCCGGTATGAATAGACCTGCAAAGAACAGACCAAGGTAAAAGTGGTACCTGAGCCAGACTTGTGGTATTTGCGCTCTACACTGCCCAGTAATGTAATGACCACAGAAGAACAGAACCAGGGTAAAATTGTGGTGCCTGAGCTCAGACTTTGTCTATTGGCTCTACACTGACCCTGTATGTATGGACCTGCAGAAGAACAGACCAGGTGTAAAGTGGTGCCTAGAGCCAGACCTTGTGGTATTGTCTACACTGCCCCTGTATGTATGGACCCATGCAGAAGAAACACCCAGACCAGGTAAAGGTTTGCCCTAGCAGGGGCCATGACTTGTGGTATTGCGGCTCTACACTGCCCTTTATTGAAGACCTGAACAGAATCGACAATCTCCAGACCAGGCGGATAAAGTGTGCCGTGAGGCCAGACCTAGTGGTATTGGCTCCACACAGCCCTCGTCTATATATGACACTGCAAGAACAGATCAAGCCAGAACCAGGGTAAACAGGTGGTGTGCCTGGAAACAGACTTGTTGTATCTGCCTCTACACTGCCACCTCTGTAATGTATGACCAGCAGAGAACAGACAGACCAGGGTAAAAGTTGTGCTCTGAGCCAGACTTGTGGTATTGCTCTACACTGCACCTGTAAGTATAGACCTCGCATAAGAACCAAAGACCAGGTAAAGTGGTGCCTGAGCCAGACTTGGGTAGTGGCTCTACTGCCACTAGTATGTATGACCTGCCATGAAGAACAGCCAGACCAGGGTACAAACAGTTGGTGCCCTGAAAGCCAGACTTGGTGGTATTGCTCTAAACTGCGCCGTATGTATGACCAGCAGAAGAAACAGACCAGACAGACCACATGGTCAAAGGGTTGTGGTTCCTGAGCCAGACTTGTGAGGTAAATTGGCGACTACAATGCCCTTATGTATGGTATGAACCTGCAGGAACCAAACAGACTCAGGTAAAGGTAGGCGTCTTTTGTCGCCTGAAGCCAGACATTGTTGTATTGGCTCTACACAGACCCTGTATGTATACCTGCAGAAAGAGCAACCAGGGTGTAAAGGGTGGGTGCCCTGAGCCAGAACTTGTGGTATGGCTCTACACTGCCCTGTATGAATGAACCTGCAAATAACAGCCCAGTCCAGGCGGTAAAGGTGGTGCCTGAGCCAGACTCTGTGGTATTGGCCTCTACACTGTCCTGTAGTATGAACCTGCAGAAGTAACAGACCAAGGGAAAAGGTAGGTGCGCCTGAGCCTGGGGAAGCGAGGAACGGTGGCTGAACACCTATGTGGTATAGCTCTACACTGTTTCTGTATGTATGACCTGCAGAATAACAGCCAACCAGGTGTAAAGGTGGTGTGCCTGAGACAGGACATTGTGATATTGTATCTACACTGCCCTTATTATGACCAGCAGAAGCGAACAGCCAGAACCAGGGCGTAAAGGTGGTGCCTGAAGCCCAGACTTGTGGTAATTGTCTCTACTCTGCGCCCTGCTATGTATGACCCTGGCAGACAAGAAACAGACCAAACCAGGGTAAGAGGACTGGTGCCTGTAGCCAGACATGTCTGGTATTGGCTCTATCACTGGCCCTGTAATGTATTACACTGACAGAAGAACAACCAGGGTAAATGGTGGTGCCTGTATGCCAGACTTGTGGTATTGGCTCTGACCGAGCCTGCCCTGTAAGTATACCTAGCAGAAGAACAGCGAGCCGGGTAAAGGTCGCGGTGCCTGAGCCAGACTTGTGGCGTACTTGGCTCGACACTTGCCCTGTATGTATGACCTCCAGAAGAACAGCGCAGACCAGAGGATAAAGGTGGTGCCTTGAGCCAGACTTGTGTATTGGTTCTAAACTAGCGCCCTTGTATGATATGACCTGCTAAAGACAACAGCCAGATACCAGGTAAAGGTGGTGCTCTGAGCCAGACTTGTGTATTGGCTCTACACTGCCTGTTATGTATGTACCAATGCATAATAACAGACAACCCCCCCCCCCCCCAGGGTAGAAGGTGTGAGCCTGCGAGCCAGACTTTTGGTATTTCTGGCTCTACACTGCCCTGTAACTTACTGAACCTGCAGATGAACAGACAGGTACCAGGTGGTGCCTGCTACCAAACTTGTGGTATTGGCTCTACACTTGCCCTGGTATGTATTGACGCTATGCAGAAAGCGAAACAGACCAGGTAAAGGTGGTGCTGAGCCAGACTCTGTGGTATGGCTCTAAACTGCCCTTAATGTGATGACCCTGAAGAAGAACAGAGACCTGGGTAAAAGGGCGTGCATGAGCCAGACTTGTAAGTATTGACACTCATACACTGCTCCTGTACTGAATGACCTACAGAAGAACAACAGACCAGGGTAAAGTGGTGCCTGTAGACCAGACTTGTGGTATTGGCTCTACACTGCCCTGTATCGTATGAACTGTCAGAGAACAGACCAGGGGTAATCAGTGATGGTGCCTGCGAGCCAGAGACTGTGTTATTGCACTCTACACTGCCCTGATGTATTACCTGCAGACAAGAAACAGGACAAGGGTGAACGTGTGTGCCTGACCAGACTTGTGGATTGGCTCTCCTACACTGCCGCTTACATGTATGACCTGCAGAAGAACACAAGGCCAGACCAGGGATACAAGAAGCAAGCCTTGAGCCAGACATGTGTATTGGCCCTACTGCCCTGTATGTTATGACCTTGTCAAAAGAACAGCAGACCGAGCGTGAAGGTGGTGCCTGAGCCAGACTTGAGGGTATTGGGCCCCACACGTGCCCTGGATGTATGACCAGCAGAAGAGCAGGACAGGGTACAGTGGTGCCTTGAGCCAGACTTGTTAGTATTGGCGCTCTACACTGCCCTGTATGTATGACCTGCAGAAAGAACAGAGCACAGGTAAAGGTGTTGTATTAATATACTCTAAATTAGGGGAACGAGACGCAGGGTAAAGGTGGGTGAGGCCTGTAGCCACGACTTGTTGTATTGCTCTACACTGCCCTGTAATGTATGAACCTGCAGAAGAACACCAGACCAGGGTAAAGAGGTGCCATGAGCAGACTTTCGGTGGAGATTGTGGCTCTACACTGCCTGTATAGTATGACCTGCAGAATAACGAGACCAGGGGTAAATGTGTGCCACACTGAGGCCAGACTTGTGGTATTAGATCTCTACACTAGTTCTGTATGCGTATACCCCTGCAGAATACAGACGCAGGGTAAAGGTGGGTTCTCGACCAGACTTGTGGTATTGCTATACCTCACCTGTATGTAAGACCTGCAGGGAGGAAGCAACCAGGGTAAGTTGGTGCCTGAGCCAGAGGACTCTGTGGTATTGGGCTCTAACACTGCCCGTTATGTACTTACCAGCAGAAAACAGACATGTGTAAAGGAGGTGCCTGAGCCAGACCTTGTGAGTCTATTGCTCTACAACAGGCCCGTATGTATGACCTGCAGAAAGAACAGCACAGACCAGGGTAAAGTTTGGTGCCGAGCCAGACTTGTGCTTTGCCTCTACCTGACCTTAAACAGCAAAAACCGTTTCAAAATAACGCTCCTGTCGCCCTTGGTCTCCACTTTGATTTTCCTCACACCTCAAACCTCAAACCAGCCACCATAACATATATACCTGTAACTGTATCGCAAGCATCTACACTTTTTTCCGTTCAATTCATCTTGTTAATTTTTGAATTCACTCTGTTTAAATCTCAGCGTATGTATGCCTGTGTTAATCGCGACAGAGATTCAGATATGTTATTCCTTCTGATTTACTTTTGTCAATTTTGTTTATTTTTTGTTTATGAATAAAATTCAAATAAAAAACTATTTAACTCCGTATAACAAGCTCCCCACAGTCTTTTGAACGTCGCTGCAAGACATCGGTTTTTGCGCGCCCGGACGCCGCAATAGTCGCTGTGATCAGAGGAGTTGATATCTACAGATCGCCTGCACATCCAGAGCATCTCCTGCGGGGAAGCAGGTGGAAACCTTCCGCGAAACTCCAATGCTTAACCCTTTATTGCGGTGGTTGCGTTACCAGCGCAGCCCAAACAAAGGGTACCGCACTGCTCTTGTCGTGTGATCGGAACACCGTGAACCGACAGTAGCCCGGGAACGGCCTGCACAGTGAGACCCCTGGGGACCTATTGGTTTCCCCGGCTGTTTTGTGGAAACAAGCCGGGGACCAAGGACACCTATGTTTTCTGGGGCCCCGGGTCACTGGTGTGTAAACTGACCAAAAAAAATTTTTGAATTTTTTTAACATATAAGAAAATTTTCTTAAAACAATAAGAAAAAAGTTTAAAAAAAAATTTTTTTTTTTTTTTTTTTTAAATTTAAAACAGTTCTCCCTTTTATGGGGGTCAAAAAAAAAAATAAAAAAAAAACCATAAAAAAAATGGTAAAAAAAAAAATTAAAAAAAAAATATTAAAATAAAAATTTAAATTTTTTAATAAAAAAAAATTTTAATAAAAATTTCCGCACAAAAAAAAAATACACAAAATTAAAAAATCCCCATGACCGTGATAAAAAATTTTGAAATTAAAAACTAAAAAAATTTTTTAAAGTTAAATGTGGGAAAGGTTTTAAAAAATAAAAGTTAAAAAATAAAAAAAAAAATAATTTAAAAAAATAAATCCCGAATTATTTATAAATGAACTTAAAAAATTTTCCCCAAAAAAGTACAATAGTTTCTCAATAAAAAAAGGCCCTCATAAACTGCGTCATTAAAAAAAAAAAAAAGTTAAAACTGGGTTTAAACACAAGGGGGCCCAAAAAATTTAAAAAAATTTTTTCTGGATTATTTAATAAAATTTTTTTGGGGTTAGGCTTTAAAGGGGGTTTAAAAAAAAAAAAAAAAAAAAGCTATTTAGCGCGTGCTTTAGACTTTTTGAGAAAAAAATTTTTTTTTTAGCCCCAAACTCCCTTTTAGTACTAAAAGTCTCGGGGTAGGAAGGGATGCAGTCTCAGATTTTTTTTTTTATGGTTTCAGGGTTAGACTCTTTAAAAAATGCACCCGGGTCCTGGTAAATTGTTCAGTCTCAAAAATTTTTTAGTACCTTCGCTTTAAGGGGCTTTTAAAAATTGGGAAAAACTCAAAAAATATTTCTTTGTGAAATTTCCAAATTTTTTTGAGTGTGCAAACCCTCGGGGTTTTTTAGTCAGGGCTCGGGTTTTTTAGTAGTGCAGTGCCCAAAACCCCGGGCTTAAAAGCCTTTAGATTCTTCGTTATTTTTCTTCCCGTTTTCCCTTTTCGCACCTTTGTAGCCCCAAACTCTTTCGTGTGCAGTTCCCAAATCCCCCTTTCTGTATGCATCCTCCCGACCCTGACCGCAGCACAGCCATGATCCTTTTGCTGTTTAGGTTCAGACACTTTCAGTATTGCAGACTCAGATTCTTATAGTAGTTCAGTTCCAGACTCTTTCAGTAGTGCAGCCTCAGATCCTGCAGGCAAGTGCAACCTCAGATTCTTTCAGTTGTTTAGTTTCAGACTTTAAGTAGTGCAGCCTCAGACTCTTTCAGTACTGCAGACTCTGATTCCTATAGTGGTTCAGTCCCAGGCTCTTTCAGTAGTGCAGCCTCAGATCCTGGCAGCAGTTCAGCCTCACTGTCTTTGTGTGGTGTAGGTTCAGACTCTTTCAGTAATGCAGCCTCAGACTCTTTCACTACTGCAGCCTCAGACTCTTTGCACTACTGCACTTGCCTCAGACTCTTTCACTACTGCAACCCTCAACTCCTTTTCACTACTGCAGTCTCAGACTCCTTTCACTACAGCAGCCTCAGCTCTTTCATACAGCAGCCTTCAGGCACTTCACTACTGCAGCCTCAGACTCTTTCACTACTGCAGCCTCAGACTCTTTCACTACTGCAGCCTCAGACTCTTTCACTACTGCAGCCTGCAGACATTCTTTTCACTACTGCAAGCCGCCTCAGACTCTTTCACGCTACGTGCAAGCCGCAGAACTCTTCAGTACTGCACGCCTCAGGCTCTTTCAGTACTGCAGCCTCAACTCTTCACTACAGCACGCACAGGCTTCTTTTCAGTACTGCAGCCCAGACCTTCAGTAACTGCAGCCTCAGACTCTTTCACTACTGCAGCCTCAGACTCTTTCAGTACTGCAGCCTCAGACTCTTTCAGTACTGCAGCCTCAGACTCTTTCACTACTGCAGCCTCAGACTCTTTCACTACTGCAGCCTCAGACTCTTTCAGTACTGCAGCCTCAGACTCTTTCAGTACTGCATCCTCGAGACATCTTTCAGTACTGCAACTCAGAATCTTTCAACTATCTGCAGGCCCAGAACCTCCTTTCACTACTTGGCACCACAGACTCTTTCACTACTGCAGCCTCAGACTCTTTCAGTACTGCAGCCTCAGACTCTTTCACTACTGCAGCCTCAGACTCTTTCACTACTGCAGCCTCAGGCTCTTTCAGTACTGCAGCCTCAACTCTTTCCAGTACTACTGCAGCCTCAGACAACTTTCATTAACTGCAGCCTCAGAACACTTTACAGTACTGCAAGCTCAGGCTCTCACTACGCAGCCTCAGACACTATCCAACTACTGCAGCCTCAGACTCTTTCAGTACTGCAGCCTCAGCTTCTTTCAGTACTGCAAGCCTCAACCTTCACTAATGCACCACATACTCTTTCAGGACTGCAAACTCAGAATCTTATATAGATACAAAGTTTTGTAAGGCCGAAAAAAAACAAGACGTCCATCCAGTTGAAATATAGGCACATATGAACAGGAACCAAGTAAACGTGCGCAAGGAAAGAATTTATTTGAGTTAATCAGTGTTGCAAAGTACAAACAAGCAATGAAAGCAACGCGTTCACTCGCTTATGAAGCCCATGTTTCAGGGTTAACCAATGTAACCATCCTGTGCTATATTTTTGCTATTGAGTCCTCATAGCCGGAGACTTTTGGATCACGTGCGGAGCGTAGCGCATAAGCTTGACTAGAAAAGCTGTGCAGATTAAAACCCATCACTGACATTCATACTGCCATCACAATACTCATGTGGTGAGTTATACACTTTTCTTTTTGTGTCACATCCAGTTAGCATTTTGTTAAAGTGTTTGATCCAGAGGAAGCAAAAAAAACCCAATGAGGCGGAGCCAATTTCTCATTTTACAAATGGAAAAAAATTCCTTCCCGACTCCAATCTGGCAATCGGATTCTTATAGTGGTTCAGTCCCAGGCTCTTTCAGTAGTGCAGCCTCTGATCATGGCAGCAGTGCAGCCTCAGTTTCTTTCAGATGTTTAGTTTCAGACTCTTTCAGTAGTGCAGACTTAGATTCTTATAGTGGTTCAGTCCCAGGCTCTTTCAGTAGTGCAGCCTCTGAACATGGCAGCAGTGCAGCCTCAGTTTCTTTTTCAGTTGTTTAGTTTCAGACTCTTTCAGTGGTGCAACCTCAGACTCTTTCAGTAGTGCAGCCTCAGACACTTTCAGTAGTGAAGCCTCAGTTTCTTTCAGTTGTTTAGTTTCAGACTCTTTCAGTGGTGCAGCCTCGGCCTCTGGCAGTAGTGCAGTCTCAGACAGTCTCAGTAGTGCAGCCTCCGCCTCTGGCAGTAGTGCAGCCTCTTAGTTTGGTAGTACGTGCAGATCGCTGCTGGGAAGGAAGATATTACAGTCTTCTCCTCTTTGTCTTCTGCACACGGCTGTAGGTTTGTCACTTTGTATCGTTTCTCATACACAGCGAGGGCTTCCAGGTGTCGCACCTTCACATTGTTGCTTCAGCAGGCTGTAAACCCATTGTCACGACACTGCATTCACATATCCGGCACCTGCTCGCACCTCGCCGCGGCGGTGTTTTCTGACAGAGGTGCAGATTTCTGACTCCATGACGGATTCTGTTGTTAAACAGCTGAATATTTATTTTTCGATTTTTGCAGCCATTGAATAAATATCATCACAGATTTTACTATTTACATTCTCTTTAAAAAGCTGTGACCTTGAAGCAGACGCCGAAATACTAAAATCAGCGCGAAGGATCGCCAGCGCCGCAACCTCTCCCCCGCCATTAGTACAAGTGCTTCTGCAGCCTCGTGCCCCCCACAGCCAGCTCCTATCTGAGCAGAGCATCGCTGCACAAGGGGCAGCATCAAGACTGCAGCAACGGCCCCCCTCAGCCTGGCTCCCATCTGGAGCAGAGCATCGCTGCATAAGGGGCAGCATCAAGTCTCAGCAACGTAGCCCCCCACAGCCAGGCGCCCATACGTGGAGGCAGAGCATCGCTGCAAAGTGCAGCATGCAAGTCAGCCGCAAACAACGTGCCCCCCACAGCCAGGCGCCCATCTGGAGGCAGAGCATCGCTGCAAAGGGGCAGCATCAAGTCTGCAGCAACGTGCCCCCCACAGCCAGGCTCCCATCTGGAGGCAGAGCATCGCTGCAAAGGGGCAGCATCATGTCTGCAGCAACGTGCCCCCCACAGCCAGGCTCCCATCTGGAGGCAGAGCATCGCTGCAAAGGGGCAGCATCATGTCTGCAGCAACGTGCCCCCCACACCAGTCCCCCACCCCCTCTGGAGGCAGACATACGCTGTAAAGGGGCAGCATCATGTCTGCAGCAACGTGCCCCCCACAGCCAGCTCCATCAGGATGCAGAGCACGCTGCAAAGGGGCAGCAGCATGTCTTGCACAACGTGCCCCCCCACCAGGCTCCCATCTGGAGCAGAGCACTCGCTGCAAAGGGTCAGCATCAAGTCTGCGCAACGTGCCCCCCACAAGCCAGGCGCCCATCTGGAGGCGAGCATCGCTGCAAAGGGGCAGCATCATGTCTGCAGCAACCTGCCCCCCACAGCCAGGCGCCCATCTGGAGGCAGAGCATCGCTGCAAAGGGGCAGCATCAGTCTGCAGCAACGTGCCCCCCACAGCCAGGCTCCCATCTGGAGGCAGAGCATCGCTGCAAAGGGGCAGCAATCAATGTCCTGCACATGAGCCCCCCACAGCCAGGCTCCCATCTGGAGGCAGAGCATCGCTGCAGATGGGCACATCATGTCTGCAGGCAACATGCCCCCCACAGCCAGGCAGCTCCCCAATCCTGGAGTCAGAGCATTCGCTGCAGAGGGCACCAATCAATTCTGCAGCCAACGTGCCCCGCACATCCAGGCTTCCCATCTGGAGGCAGAGCATCGCTGCAAAGGGGCAGCATCATGTCTGCAGCAACATGCCCCCCACAGCCAGGCTCCCATCTGGAGGCAGAGCATCGCTGCAAAGGGGCAGCATCATGTCTGCAGCAAGGGTGCACGAGACATCAACATCCATGAGTGACCTGGAATGCACTCACTATGGAAGCCACCGTCCCAGCTGGACCCATAAATGCTCAATGCAAGATAAATCCTGCAGCGGCTCTAGCCCCTGTTAGCCGCCTCTAGCCTGGATACAGGATGAGATACGGCTGGGCTGGAGGCATACAGGTCCATGAGTACTGCAGCACATGTGCTCACAGATGTTCCAGCTCGGCCTATGGATCCCTTACACTTATAGGTTGCTGACTCCACTGTCCCACCTGGACTCATAAATCTCAGTTGGCGATAGAGCTGGTGAGTGGGGAAGCCAAGGGAATGTTGCAGGCAGGTGCAGGCTCTAGTCTACTATTGGCCACCTCTAGTCTGGATATAAGACGAGATATGGCTGGGCTGAAGGTATACAGGTCCTGTATAGTATAGTGTACAGATGTTACAGGACTATAGATCCTACACACTCATAAATAGATGAAGCCACCATCCCAGCTGGACCCATAAATCTCAGTTGGAGATAGAGCTGGTGAGCGGGGAAGCCAAGGGAATGTTGCAGGCAGGTGCAGGCTCTAGTCTACTATTGGCCACCTCTCGCGTGGATACAGGATGAGATATGCCTGGTCTGGAGGCAACAGGTCCCGAATAGAGTACTGCAGCACGTGTGCTCACAGATGTTCCAGCTCGGCCTATGGATCCCTTACACTTATAGGTTGCTGACTCCACTGTCCCACCTGGACTCATAAATCTCCGTTGGGGATAGATCTGGTGAATGGGGAAGCCAAGGGAATGTTGCAGTCAGGTGCAGGCTCTAGTCTGGATACAAGACGAGATACGGCTGGGCTGAAGGTATACAGGTCCCGTATGGTGTACAGATTTTACAGCTAGGACTATAGGTCCTACACACTTATAGGTTGCTGACTCCACTGTCCCACCTGGACCCATAAATCTCCGTTGGCGATAGAGCCGGCGAGTGGGGAAGCCAAGGATATGTTGCAGGCAGGTGCAGGCTCTAGTCTACTATTATGAGATACTGCCTGGCTGGAGGCATACAGATTCCATATAGAGCACTGCAGCACATGTGCTCACAGCTGGCACTGTAGATGCTGCACACTCAGAGGTTGCTGAAGCTGCCAGCCCAGCTGGACCCATGAATTTCAACTGAAGATAAACCTTACTACTGTTGGTCGACTGTAGCCTGGATACAGGTTCGACCCGGGGCAGCCACCAATTATCCTCACTGACTCATTGGCGCTCTCCATCTCCACTCATGAAGGTGCAATGTGTGATCAACAGTCTGGGTGGGACCTGGCTCTCCCTCCCTCATGTAATTGGGTGTTTGGCTTCATACCCTTGAGATTCCCCTCCAGCGCAGCTTCCCTGCCCCTTGGGACATATTATCCCGTGGTAGCACTCCATCTCCCTCAGTTCTCTACTCTTTTCCCAGGGTAATAGATCTTGATACATGAGTTGGGTATTGGCTTAGGACATGGCCCCCTCATCCTCCTTCCAGTGTTGGGTAATCATTGGGATGCCGTGACAGTGTGCATACTTAGTGTTAATAGCAGCTCAGGTGACGTGGCCCCATTTACATATTTTACCTAAGTCAATATCTGGTCATACTGCTCTCTGCTGGGCCGGGTGCAGCATCACCATCTTCCAGATCTTACCCTCTGATATGCTCAGCACCAATTCCAACTCCAGATGGGGGGGGGGGGGGGGGGTGGGGGTGACATTACACATCTGGATTACCATCTACAGTCTCCAGAAGCACAGACTTTCCATGTAACTTGGGTAAGTGATACAGGAGCACCCCAACAGGAACCATGGCCGGACGGTGTAATGATTGGACCCTATAATTATTATATTCGACTCCATCCTGCCGACTACGCCATATGTGAAGGTGAAAGATGATAGCAACCCAGTAGATGGTTGTGGCTGCAATTAACTAACTTTACTAACCCAGTGTCACGATGTGCGCCTTGGTCCCCGCTCTGGCCATCAAGCCGGCAGCTACTCAGCTCTTCTCACTCATGCTCTGCCCATGTCTGCTGCTTGTACTCCATCCCTAGGGTGCGTGCACCAACTCTCTACAATGGCTGGCCACCTCTTACTTCTTAAGGAACTTTCTTTCTCTGCCCTTTTACAGATTCTGCGTTAAGGGTTGTGCCTTGCTACCTGTGTGCTACATTCCTTGTTCTGACCTCCTGCTATGGGACTTTGGACTACTCTTGTCTGCCGCCTGCCCTGACCTCTTTACTTGTGACCGGACTATGCTTCTGTCTGCTCCCTCTGTACCACGTTAAGCACTTCAGCTGTTGGGGGTTGCTACCTGGGAGTCTCCCGCAGCCAAATTCAACCAGTCTTGCGACGGGCTCTGGTGAATACCAGGTAACGCCTTAGACTTCCCTCCCTGGTGTGGTCAGTGTCATCCCTTGTGGTGATCTGGTAGGTCCACACCTGAAGTTGTTACACCCAGCTTGTAGGCAATGAAGAACAGAGAACACTCCAACATGAAGTATCTCTACCTGGGAGTCTGAAACAGGGCAGTGGTAGAGTCTCAGGCAGGATGGACAGCACGTCTTCAGCTGCAAGCCTATGGGACAGGAGACTCCCTCTCTATTCACAAATAGTCTTCTCATACTTCTCATGCTCTTCACCCACAACACATGCACCGACTATATGTCTTATAGTGTAGAACCTGTAATGCTTACTGTTGTAGTCTTCAGTTGACCCTCTGCCATTCACTGCTCAAGGCAGGACTCACCACTCCATCACTCCTGTCCATATACACAACAACTGAACTGCCCTCTTCCTTTTCCTGGCTTTTTTCCTTCCTTCTCTTCTCTACCTTCAATGGAAATTGGTGAAACACGTCTTCTACTCCCTTCTGTTGTTTTAAATAAACTATTTCGAAGTTTTAACTCTACCCTCCCCGACTGTGTGATATTTCCTGTTCTGTAACCGAGATCCGAAGCATTGACTTTTTAACAGTATACTGTCGACTCAGACCTTCAATGCCCCCTGTTACCTGAAGAATAAATTACTCCACTGGGTACTCCATTCTTACATGTAGAGTTTACTTTTCCACTAACTAATATCAGTAAGACTGGCTCCATGTCAATTATAAGGCACAGCTTAAAGGGGTCGTCTCACTACATGGATTCATCTGACCTCAGTCCGGTTTTCTTGGTTTCATTTTGAATTCAGGGACATGTTTACTGGCTTCCACTAGGCTGCAGTAGAAACCAGGTCTGTAGCTATAGCAACCAGCACTGGCAGCCTCTCAGGAGAGATCGAACAGGTCTGTAGCTATAGCGACCAATGCTGGCATTCTATCAAGACAGATTGAACAGATCTGTAGCTATAGCGACCAGTGCTGGCAACCTATCAGGAGAGACGGAACAGGTCTGTAGCTATAGTGACCAGTGCTGACAGCCTATCAGGAGAGATTGAACAGGTCTGTAGCTATAGTAACCAGCGCTGGCAGCCTATCAGGAGAGATCAAACAGGTCTGTAGCTATAGCGACCAGTGCTAGCAGCCTATCAGGAGAGATGGAACAGGGCTGTAGCAATAGGCAACCAGTGCTGACAGCCATTCAGGAGAGATTGAACAGTCTGTAGCTATAGCAACCAGTGCTGGCAGCCTATCAGGAGAGATGGAACAGGTCTGTAGCAATAGCGACCAGTGCTGGCAGCCTATCAGGAGAGATCGTACAGGTCTGTAGCTATAGCAACCAGTGCTGACAGCAAATCAGGAGAGATGGAACAGGTCTGAAGCAATAGCAACAGTGCTGGCAGCCTATCAGGAGAGATGGAACAGGTCTGTAGCTATAGTGACCAGTGCTGGCAGCCTATCAGGAGAGATCAAACAGGTCTGTAGCTATAGCAACCTGAGGAGCTGATGCAGCCCATACAAAAGGGGATATCTAGGAACAGGTAGGACACTGTTAATGGACACATATTGCAAAGTGACTTGTTTTTGCAAGATCTTTAACATAAAAAGTAGTGATCCCTGTAGTGAGACGACCCCTTTAAAATACAGTTGCTAAAAAAAAATTAAAAAAAATAATGAACCCTACTGAATTCATCGGGTTTATGCATTGATACCATATATAAGCCGATTGAATGTCACAGTTATAGACACAATGTAACTAATAACACAGAGAGTTGTGCTGCACATTTGTATTTTATTCAGTAAACATCAACAGTGCAAGGATAAGAGTAAGTGAACCCTATGAAATAACCTGGATTACTGCATTTATTGCTAATACAATATAATCAGATTGTATCTAAACCACATTATTGGCAAACACAACGTAACTAATAACACACAGACAGTCTTTAATTGAGAACATTGAGTAACATCCACAGTGCAGGGAGAAAAAGCAAGTGAACCCTTTGGAATTTTTTATATTTCTGCACTGATTGCAAATATAAATGTATTTGATTGCATCTAAATTACAACAATAGACAAACACAATGCAACTGACTGAGTAAACATTCACAATCGAAGGAAAAAACTAAGTAAGCAGGGGAGCAGCTCAGGACCTCTAGCTGAAGAGATGTTGCTTGATGAAACAAGACAATGATCCAAGATTTTCGAGGAAATTTGGGTTTTGGAATGGCCGAGTCCTGATCTTAACCCTATGGAGAGGCTCTGGTCTGACCTTACCCCTATGGAGATCCTGTAACCTGACTTTTACCCTATGGAGGTGTTGTAGCCTGATCTTACCTCTATGGAGATGCTGTAGCTTGACTTTTACCTCTATGGAGGTGTTGTAGCCTGATCTTACCTCTATGGAGGTGTTGTAGCCTGACTTTTACCCTATGGAGGTGTTGTAGCCTGATCTTACCTCTATGAAGGTGTTGTAGCCTGATCTTACCTCTATGGAGGTGTTGTAGCCTGACCTTACCTCTATGGAGGTGTTGTAGCCTGATCTTACCTCTATGGAGGTGTTGTAGCCTGATCTTACCTCTCTGGAGATGTTGTAGCCTGATCTTACCTCTATGGAGGTGTTGTAGCCTGATCTTACCTCTCTGGAGATGTTGTAGCCTGATCTTACCTCTATGGAGGTGTTGTAGCCTGATCTTACCTCTATGGAGATGTTGTAGCCTGATCTTACCTCTATGGAGGTGTTGTAGCCTGATCTTACCTCTATGGAGGTGTTGTAGCCTGATCTTACCTCTATGGAGGTGTTGTAGCCTGATCTTACCTCTATGGAGGTGTTGTAGCCTGACTTTTACCCTATGGAGGTGTTGTAGCCTGGCGTTTACCCTATGGAGGTGTTGTAGCCTGACTTTTACCCTATGGAGGTGTTGTAGCCTGACTTTTACCCTATGGAGATGTTGTAGCCTGACTTTTACCCTATGGAGGTGTTGTAGCCTGATCTTACCTCTATGGAGGTTTTTGTAGCCATTACCCAAGGGAGGTGTTGAAACCTAAAACCTTACACTATGGAGATGGTGCGATCTTACCCTATGGAAGGTGTTGTAGCCTGATCTTACCTCTATGGAGGTGTGTAGCCTGATCTTACCTCTTTTGGAGGTGTTGTAGTGATTCTACCCCTATGGAGGTGTGTAGCTGATCTTACCCTATTGGGGGGTTTTGTTACCTGATCTTACCTCTATGGAGATGTTGTAACCTGACCTTTACACTATGGAGATGTTGTATGACATACCTTTGGAGTGTGTAGACTGACCTTAAACCCAATGTACTGCTTAAGGGCCCGGGGTTCACTATGGGGGGGGGGGGGATTTCCCTTTTTTTTTTTTTTTTTTTTTTTTTTTTTTTTTTCTTTTTTTTTTTTTTTTTTTTTGGGGTGGGGGGGGGGGGGGGGGGGGGGGGGGGGGGGGGGGGGGAAAGGGGGGGGGGGGGGCAGTTCCCTACAGAATCATTTAATATTGTTTATCACCTTTGCTTTAAGAATTACTTCTGAATAACTATGTTCTGCAGGAAACCTCAGTCCAGTCCTTAATGCCTCCGTATATTCCTCTCCTGAAATACTCTGTGCTGTCTGGCAACTCTTGCTCCTGTTACTGTCTAACTCACAATATTTGACCTGGCACAAGATCTAAACATTCCTTTCCTGAAATACTCTGTGCTGCTGAGGACTTTGCAACCATCAATCTTGGTCTTGGCAGTACAAAAGCACACTACTTTCCTGAGATACTCTGTGCTGCTGAGGGTCCTGTTCCTATTACTTTATATTTTACAATATTTGACATGGCACTAGATCAACACACTCCTCTCATGAAGAGTGTTCTGTGCTGCTGGCAAACTTTCTGCTAAAACATGGCACAGGAACAGCACATTCCTCTCCGAAAATTATCTGAGCACTAGATAAGAACACTCCTCCTCTGAAATACTCTGTGCCGTTGATAACTATGTAACCATAAGTCTGTGACTGGGCAATTGATCAGCACACACATTTCCTAAAATACTCTGTGCTACTGGGACGATCTGCTCCTTCCACTATGTACCTCTCCATCCCCTCCCTGTGATACCCACAAGTAGACACATGCATAGCAGGCTCTGGTCTGGTTCTGACCCTCCCGGTACAGGGTCTGGTCCGGGTTTTCCCCCCCTGGTAGCGGCCCTGGGCGGTTCTGTTCCTCCCCTTTTAGAGGTCGGGGGTCCGGTTTCTGTTCCTCCGTTTGGGAGGCCTGTCGGTTCGATCCTCCGGGTACAGGCTCTGGCGGTTTGTTTTCTCCTTGTTCAGGCTCTGGTCGGTTTGTTTTTTTCCCGTGTAGCAGGCCTGGTTGGTTCTGTTCCTCCCGTGTGCAGCCTGGTCGGTTCTGATCCTCCGTGTGCAGGGTCGGGGGTGGGTTTGGTCCTCCTGTGAGCAGGCTTGGTCCGGTTTTTTGTTTCCCCCTGGCACAGCTCTGGCTGGTTCGATCCTCCGGGAAACAGGGTCTGGGCCCTTTCTGTTCCTCCTTTTACAGGGTCTGTCTGGTTCTTTTTTCCCCGTGTACAGGTCAGGTTCTGGGTTTTTTCCTCCTTTGTCAGGGTTTCCGGGGCCCCGGGTTTTGCCCTCCTGTTACAGGGTCTGGGCCTGTTTTTATCCCCCTTTAACAGGGGCCCGGCCCGGGGTTTTGTTCCCCTTTTAGCAGGGGTTTTGGTCCGGTCTTTCCCCTTTGTAAACAGGGTCGGCCCGTTCTGATCCCCTTTTGTGTAGCATCCTGGTTGGGTTTTGTTCCCCTTTTGTAGCAAAGGTTTCCGGTTCCCTTTTTCCTCCCTTTTTGCAGGCCTGTTTCCCTTTTTGTTCCCCTGGGGTACAGGGTCTGGTCCGGGCTGACCTCCTTGTACAGCTCTGGTCCGGGTTTTGATCCCCCTGTGTAAAAGGCCTGGCCCTTTCCCGTTCCCCTGTGACAGGGTTTTTTGGGGTTTTGTTCCCCCCTTTGTTTCAGGGGCTGTCTTTTTGTTCCCCTGTGTACAGGGTCGTCTGGTTCGTTCCTCCTGGGAGCGGGTCCGGGGCGGTTTTTGTTCCTCCCGTGAGCAGGGGTCTGGGCGGGTTTTTTCCTCCTGGGGTACAGGGTCTGGCTTTTTCTGTTTTCTGTGAAACAGGTTTTCCCTTTTTGACCCTCCCGTAAAAAGGCCCCTGGTTTTTGGGTTTTCATCCCCTTTGTTTCAGGCCCCTGCTCTGGGTTTTGTTTTCCCCCCCTGTGAAACAGGGTCTGGGCCCGGTTTTTTGTTCCCCCCGTTTAGCAGGCCTGGTCCTTTTTGTTTTCCCCCTTTGTACAGGGCCCGGGCTGGTTTCTAATCCTCCGTGTAAAACAGGGTTTTGGGCTGGTTCGGGGTCCCCCTGTTTTAGCAGGCCCCGGCTTTATCCTCCTTTAGCAGGCTCGCCTTCTGATCCCCTGTGTACAGGCTCATCCCGGGTTTTTGATTCCCCTGTTTACACCTTTTGGGTCCGTTCTTTCCTCCTGTGTACAGGCTCTGGGCTGGTTCTGAAACCTCCTGTCAGGGAGGGTCTGGTCCGGGTTTTGATCCCCGTGTAAACAGCTCGGTCCTTCTGAAACCCCGGTACACTTTGGGCCCTTTTTGTTCCTCCTTGTTTCAGGGGCCCGGGCCTTCGGGTTTCCCCCTTTGTAACAGGGCCGGGGCTGGTTTTTTTCCGCCCTTTTTAGCAGGGTCTGGTCCCTTCCCGAAAAATCCTTGACGGCTCGGATCCGGGTTTTTGACCCTTTCCCTTTTTTAAACAAACAATGGTCCGGTTCGACCCCCTGGTAACTCTGGCCGGTTTTTGAACCTTCCCGTTAACACTCTGGTCTGGGTTTTCATCTCCTTGTAGCAGCTCCCGGTCTGGGTTTTTATCCTCCTGGGTAACACCCCCAGTCCGGTTCTGACGCTCCTGGTAGCAGGGTTTTTCTTTCCGACCCCCGTTTAGCAGGGTCTGGGCCGGTTTTTGATCCTCCTTGTACACCCAGGGCCGGGTTTTAACCTCCTTGTACAGGGTCTGTCTGGTTTGACCCCCTTTGTCAGGGCCCCTGTTTCCCGGTTTTTGAACCTCCTTGTGTAGCAGGCCCCTGGTTCCCCTTTTTTGGCCCCCCCTGTGTAGAGGGTCGTCGGTTTTTTCCCCTTGTAGCCCCTCGGGCTTTCTCACCCCTGATACAGGGTCTGGGGCCCGGTTCGACCTCCTGGTTTGCAGCCTGGCCCAAATTTTGAGCCTCCTTTACCCGGGCTGGGCTGGGTTTTGATTTCCCCCCCTTGTAGCAGGCTCTGGCCGGTTCGGGTCCTACGGTTTGCCGCTCTGGGCCGGTTTTTTGATCCTTCTGTTAGCAGGGTCTGGTCCGGGTTTTGTTGCTCCCGGTACCCCTCTGGGCCCGGGTTTTTATCCTCCTGTGTAAACGGCTCTGGTCCCCCTTCTGGGGTCCTCCAGGTAGCAGCCTGGTCCGGGTTTTGATCCCCAGTGTAGCCCGGCCTGGCCGGTTTTTGATCCCCCCTTTTAATATTCCATTCCCGTTTTTTTACCTCCGGTTTTTCAGGGCCCCTGGGCGGCCCCGATCCTCCTTGAACAGGCCCCTGGTCGGTTTTTGACCTCCTGTGTAACACTCTGGCCCGGGTTTTTCCCCCCGGTACATCTCTGCCGGTTTTGATCCTCCTGTTAGCCCGCCTGGCCGGTTTTGATCCCCTTTTATTTTCTTAGTCCGGTTTTTGAAACCTTTCCTTTTATCCGTCCTCCCGGCTGGGCCCGGGTCCTCCGGGACACTCCCGGTCTGGGTTTTTTCCCCCCTGTGAAACAGGGGTCTGGGCTGGTTTTGTTTTTCCCCCTTTTAGCACTCGGGCCGGGTTTTTGATCCTCCTTTACCGGCAAATGGGCGGGTTTTTATCCTCCTTTATCAGTCCCCTGGTCCGGTTTCTAAACCCCCTTTTAGCACTCTTGGCCCCGGTTTTTACCTCCTGTGTAGCAGGCCTGGGCTTGGGTTTCCTTCCCCCTTGTAGGAAACTCTGGCGGTTTTTGGGCCCCCTGTGTTTATCTCTTTTCCTGGTTCTGATCCCCTGTGGGACACCGTGTCCGGGTTTTGAAACCTCCTGTGACAGGGGTCTTTTGGTTTCTACCTCCCTTTTTAAACCGGTCGGTTCTGCTCTCCTGTTAAAAAAAAATCTGGGCCGGTTCTTTCCCCCTTGTAGCAGGTCTGGGCCGTTCTGTTCCCCCGGTACAGGGGTCTTTTCTGGGTTTTGTTCCCCTGGTACAAAGGGCCCCGGCGGTTCTGTTTTCCCCCTTTTTAGGCAAAACCGTCCGGGTTTTGTTTCCCCCCTTGTAGCGGGTCTGCCTGGGTTTTGTTCCTCCTTTCCCCCTCGGGCCCGTTTTTTCCTTTCCCTTTTTGCAGCCCTTTGGGCTGGGTTTTAACCCTTTGTTAAGGGTTCCCGGGCCTTTTTGATCCCCCTTGTTTCACCCCTTCCGGGTTTGACCCCCTGTGGGATCAGTCTTGGGCCCCGGGTTTTGACCCCCTGTTAGCAGGGTCTGGTTTCCGGGTTTTGTTCCCCCTGTGTACAGGCTCGGGCTGGTTTCTGTTCCCCCCCTTTACAGCCCCTGGTCCCGGTTTTTTTTATCTCCTGTGTAGCAGGGTCTGGGCCGGGGGGTTTTTATCCTCCTGTTTTGGGAGCCTTTTCTGGGGTTTTGTTCCTCCTGTACACCCCGGGTTTTTTCTGACCTTTCCTTGGGAGCAGGCTCGGCCGGTTCTGTTCCTCCTGTGCAGGGTCTGGTCTTGGGGTTTTGATCCTCCTGTCAACAAACCGGGGCCGGGTTTTGATCCTCCTGGAGACTGGCTTGCTCTGGTTCGATTTTTCCTGTGTAGCCCGGGGCCCCGCCTTTTTGACCCCTGTGTACCCCTGGGCCGTTTCTTTCCTCCTGTGTTCAGGCTCTGGCTGGGCCCGATCCTCGTGTAGCACTCGGGCGGTTAGATCCCCCTGTGCACAGGGTCTTTGGGCCGGGGCGTTTCCCCCGGGGCACAGGGTCTGGGCTGGTTTTTCCCCGTGGGGCAGGCTTGGGCCGGGTTTTATTCCTCCTGTTACAGGGTCGGGCTGGGGTTTTTTTATCCTTTTGGTTGGTTTTCACTCTTCTGAATTTTGGAAACCCCCCTGTTAACAGGGTCTGGGCTTCTCTACCCTTCTTTGTACAGGGCCAAAGGGCTGGGTTTTAAACCTCCTGTTTAAACTCCGGTCTGGTTTCTTTTTCCTCCTGTGACAGGGTCTGGGCTGTTATTCCCCCGTGTCAAAGGGTCTGGTTTCCCTTTTTGTTCCTCCTGTGTAGCAGGGCCCTTTTGGTTCTGAAACCTCCGGGGTACAGGGTCTTTGGGCCGGTCGTTCCTCCTTGTACAGGCCGGGCTGGGGGTGTCCTCCTGTGTTGAAAACTTTAGTCTGGGTTTCCCTCCTCCTGTGTACACTCAGGCTGGGTTTTGATCCTCCGGGTAAGGGTCTGGCCCTTCTTTTTTTTCTCCTGTGAACAGGCCCCAGGTTTTGGTTTTAAAAATCCTGTGACAGCCCCTGTCCGGGTTTTGATCCTTTCCCTTTTACAGGGGTTTTGGTCCCTTCGAATCCCCTGTTACATTCTGGTCCGTTTTTGAAACCTCCTGTGTTTCAGGCCCCGGTTTTTTTCCCCGATCCTCCTTTTTTACAGGCTTGGTTTCCGGTTTAAATCCTCCGTGTAGCAGGGTCTTGGGCCCGGGTTTTGAACCCCCTGGTACACCCCTGGCTGGGTTTGAATCCCCCTTTATTTTCTCTGGTCCTTTTTCGTTTTCCCCCTTGTACAGGGTCTGGGCTGGGTTTTTTCCTCCCGGTTTGCAGGGCCCGGGCCTTCTGTTTTTCCCGTTATCAGTTCCGGGCCTTTTTTGTTCCTCCGGTTTCAGGTTTTTTTTCCGGTCCCGTTTCCTCCTGTTTTAGAAGGTTTTGGTCTGGTTTTTTTTTCCTCCTTGTTTGCAGGGTTTTGGCCGGGTTCTGTTTTTTTTCCCCCTGTTACAAGGGTCTGGGCCTTTCTGATCCTCCCTTGTAGCAGGTTTTTGGTCCGGTTTTTTGATCTTCTGTTACAGGGTCTGGTCTGGGTTTTGAACCTCCTTGTAGCACCCCGGGTCCCGGGTTTTTATCCTCCTTTTACACCCCTGGCCGGTTTCTGTTTTCCCTTTTGTTAAACAGGCCCGGCTGGTTTTTTGATCCTCCTTTGTACAGGGTCAGGTCTGGTTCTGATCCCCTTTGTACAGGCTCTGGTCCTTTTTTTTATCCTCCTTGTAAGGCCCCTGGGCCCGGTTCGATCCCCTGTTAACAGTTTTCCTTCGATCTCCGGGGTACAGGGTCTGGGCCGGGGTTTTGAACCTCCTTGGGAGCAGGTTTGGTCCTTTTTTTGATCCCCTTGTAACAAAGGGTCTGGGCCGGTTTGGGTTTCCTTGACGGTTCGGGCTGGTTTTTTATCCCCCTTTTACACCTGGTCCGGTTTTTTGATCCTTTCCGTTACCCCCCGGGCTGGGTTTGGACCCCGTTTTGCAGGGCCTGGTCTGGTTTTGGAAACCTCCCCTTAACAGGGTCCCGGCGTTCTGAACCTTTCCCCCAAACAGGCTCTTTCCCGGGTTTTATCCTCCTGTGAAAAGGCTCTGGTCCAGTTCTGATCCTCCTTGAACAGGCTCTGGTCCTTTTTTTTTTCCTCCTGTGTAGCAGGGTCAGGGCGGGTTTTGATCCCCGTGTAAACAGGGTTTTGGGCCCCGGTTTTTTTCCTTTCCCGGGAAGCAGGCTCGGTCCGGGTTCTGATTTTCCTGTGTAGCAGGGTTTTGGCTGGTTCTGTTCCCCTTTTGTACAGGGGTCAGGGCTGGGTTTTCCAACCCCCCTTTTAGCAGCTCTGGTCCGGGTTTTGTTTTCCCTTTTTAGCACTCAAATTTTGGTTCTGAAACCTCCTTTTGTACACCCCTTGGGCCCCGGGTTTTGAAACCCCCTGTGTATCATCTCGGCCGGGTTTTGATCCCCCTGTGTGCAGTTTGGGCCCGGTTCTGATCCTCCTGTTTACCCGGGTCTGGTCTTGGGTTTTGATCCCCTTTTTTTTTTTGTTTCAGCTCTTTGGGCCGGTTCTGATCCTCCTGTTAGGGAGGCTCTGGTCCCGGTTTTTTTATCCTCCTGTGTAGGGAGGCTCTGGCCCGGTTCGATCCTCCCCGTTTACAGCCCCTGGTCCCGGGTTTAAAAATCCTCCCCGTGTGCAGGCTTTTGTCCGGTTTTTGATCCTCTGTGTTTAGGGTCTTTGGGCCGTTTCCCGTTCCTCCTGTGACAGGGTCTGGGCGGGGTTTGGGTCCCCGTGTACAGGGTCGGTAAAGGGTTTTGTTCCTCCTTGAGAAGGGTTCGGGCTGGGCTTATCCTCCTGTGTAAAACGGGCCCGGCCGGGTTTTGTTCCTCCTTTGTAGCAGGCTCCCGTCGGTTCTTTCCCCCGGGGTACAGGCCTGGGCCGGTTCTGTTTCCCCCTTTTGTTTGCAGTTCTGGGGGGCCGGGGGGGGTTCGGGGGGCCCCCGGGTTTAAGGGTTTTTTTCCGTTTTTGGGGGCCCCGGGGTGGGGTTCTGGGGGGGGGGTTTTATCCTCCCGGGGGGGGGCCCTCTGGGGGGGGGGTTCTGGCGGGCCTTTTGGGGAAAACGGGGTTCTTGGGGGGTTCCCGGGGGGGGGGAGGGGGGGCGGGGGGGGGGGTCTGGGGGGGCTGGGGGGGGGGTTCCCTTTTTTAGGGGGTGGGTCTAGGGGGCTGGGGGGGGTTTACCTCCCGGGGGGGGGGGGATCCAGGGGTTGGGGGGGGGGGGGGGTGGGGTTTTGGCCCTCCTTGGGGGGGGGGGGAGGGGGGGGTGGGGGGGTGGGGGGGTTGGGGGGGTTCCAGGGGGGCGGGGGGGGCCCTTCTGGGGGGGGGGGTTTTGATTTCCCCCTGGGGGGGTTTGGGGGGCGGGGCTCGGGGGGCTGGGGGGGGGGTTAATCCCCCTTGGGGGGGGGGGGGGGGGTTTTCTTGGGGGGGGGTTGGGGGGGGGGAATCCCCCTTTTGGGCGGGGGGGTGGGGGGGGGGTGGGGCAAAATTCCTTGGGGCCCGGGGGGGGGTTTGGGGGGCCCGGGGGGGGGGGGCTTTCCCCCCTTTGGGGGGGGGGAAAGGGGGGGTCTGGGGGTTTTGGGGGGGGGGGGTGGTTGGGGGGGGGGGGGGCCGGTTCGATTTCTGGGGGGGGGGGGGGCCTGGGGGTTTTTTTCCTGGGGGAGGGGTCCCGGGGGGCTGGGGGGTTTCCCTTTTTCCCCTGGGGGGGAGGGGGGGGGGGTTCTGGGGGCCGGGTTTTGATCCTTCCCGGTAGCAGGTTTTGGTCCGGGTTTTTTCCTCCTTTTTAGAAGGGGCCTGGTCTGGTTCTTATTCCCCCTGTGTAGCAGGCCCCTGGTCCGGTTTGTTCCCCCCCTGTGTAGCAGGGGTCTGGCCCCTTTTGGCCTTTTGTTTCCTTTCCCTTTGAAGCAGGGGTCTTGGGTTTTTTTCTTAAACCCCCGTGTAGCAGGCCCCAGGTTTTTCTACCTCCCCCTGTGTAGCAGGTTTTTGGTCCCTCTGTTTTCCCCCTTTAGCAGGGTCTGGCTGGTTTCCCGATCCTCCTGTTAGCAGGCCCCTGGTCTGGTTCCGGGGCCTCCTTTTTAAACCCTTATCCGGGTTTTGATTTTCCCCCGGGGTAAACAGGCCTGGTCCGGTTCCCTTTCCTCCTGAGTAGCAGGTTTTGGGCGGGTTTTTTCCCCTGGTTGCGGCTCTGGTCCGGTTTTGTTCCCCTTGTACAGCCCCGGTTTTGGTTTTTTATTCCTTTTGGTAAACAGGGTCTGGGCCGGTTCTTTTCCCCTTTTTAGCCCGGGTCGGGCTGGGTTTTTATCCTCCTGTTACAGGCTCTGGTCTGGGTTCCCGTTTCCTCCTTTTAAAGTCGGTCCCGGTTTTTTTCCCCCTGGTAACACCCTTTCTGGGGTTTTATTCCCCCTGTTACAAGGTTTTGGTCTGGTTTTTTTCCTCCTTTTGTAGCAGGTTTTGGTCTGGTTTTTTTCCTCCTTTTACAGGGTCTGGGCCGGGTTCCCGTTCCCCCTGGTACAGGCTCGGTTTTTCCTTTATTTCCCCTGGGTTTCAGGGGCTTCCGTTCCCGTTCCGCCTCCTGTAGCAGGGCCCGTCCCGGGTTTTGATCCTCCTGTGAGAGAGCTCTGGTCCGGTTCTGACCTCCTTGACACCCTGTCTGGTTTTTGGGTTCCCCCTGTGTAGCCGTCTGGTCCCTTTTCTCCATTCCAGGGGGCCCGGGGGTCGGGCCGGTTTTCCCCCAATCCTCCCCGGGTTTTTTGAACTCCGGTCCAGGCTCAATCCGGCCTTTGTAGCAAGGGTCTGGTCCGGTTTTTGTTTTCCCCCGTGTACAGGCCTCTGTTGGTTTTTATCCTCCCCGTTACACCCTGGTCTGGTTTTGTTCCCCCTGTTTAGCAGGTTCGGTCCGGTTTCCCCCTGATAGAGGGCCCGGTCTGGTTTTTGACCTCCTGGGGGAGCAGGTTCTGGTCTGGTTTTGACCCCTGTGTCCCAGGGTTTTGGTCTGGGTTTTTATCCTCCGGGGTGCAGGCTCTGGTCCCGGTTTTGTTTTTCCTTTCCCTTGGGGGTTTTTTTTAAAAAAAGGGTCTGGGCCGGGTTCTGATCCTCCTTAAGGGATGCCCCGGTTTTTGGGTTTTGATCCCCTGGTAGCAGGCTCTGGGCCGTTTCCCGAAACCTCCTGTTATAGCACGCTCTTTGGCACCCGTTCATTTTTTTCCTCCCCCCTTTTGCAGGGTCTGGGCCCCCGGGTTTTCATCCCCTGTTATCAGGCTCAGGTCTGGTTCTGATCCTCCTGTGTAGCAGGCTCTGGTCTGGTTCCCCATCCGCCTGTTTTTTGACAAGGTTCTGGCCCTTCTGTTCCTCACCTCTGTACAGGCTCTGGTCTGTTCTGTTCCTCCTGTGTAGCAGGGGGCTTTTGGTCGGTTTCGGGATCCTCCTGTGTAGCAGGCTCTGGTCTGGTTCTGATCCTCCTGTGTAGCAGGCTCTGGTCTGGTTCTGATCCTCCTGTGTAGCAGGCTCTGGTCTGGTTCTGTTCCTCCTGTGTAGCAGGCTCTGGTCCGGTTCTGATCCTCCTGTGTAGCAGGCTCTGGTCCGGTTCTGATCCTCCTGTGTAGCAGGCTCTGGTCCGGTTCTGATCCTCCTGTGTAGCAGGCTCTGGTCCGGTTCTGATCCTCCTGTGTAGCAGGCTCTGGTCTGGTTCTCATCCTCCTGTGTAGCAGGCTCTGGTCCGGTTCTGTTCCTCCTGTGTAGCAGGCTCTGGTCTGGTTCTGATCCTCCTGTGTAGCAGGCTCTGGTCCGGTTCTGTTCCTCCTGTGTAGCAGGCTCTGGTCTGGTTCTGATCCTCCTGTGTAGCAGGCTCTGGTCTGGTTCTGTTCCTCCTGTGTAGCAGGCTCTGGTCTGGTTCTGATCCTCCTGTGTAGCAGGCTCTGGTCCGGTTCTGTTCCTCCTGTGTAGCAGGCTCTGGTCTGGTTCTGTTCCTCCTGTGTAGCAGGCTCTGGTCTGGTTCTGATCCTCCTGTGTAGCAGGCCCGGTTGGTTCTGTTCCTCTGTGTAGCAGGCCCTGTCGGTTCTGTCCCCCCGTGTAGCAGGTTCTGACCCTTTGTTTTCTTTTCCTCCTGTTTAGGAGGTTCGTGTCTGGTTCTGATCCTCCTGTGTAGCAGGCTCTGGTCCGGTTCTGTTCCTCCTGTGTAGCAGGCTCTGGTCCGTTCTCCTCCTTGTACGGGCTGGCCCTGTTCTGTTCCTCCTGTTACAGTTCTGGTCTGGTTCTGTTCCTCCTTTGTAGCAGGTTCTGGTCGGTTTTCTTACCTCCTGTGCAGCAGGCTCTGCTCTGGTTCTGTTCCTCCTGTGTAGCAGGCTCTGGTCCGGTTCTGATCCTCCTGTGTAGCAGGCTCTGGTCTGGTTCTGATCCTCCTGTGTAGCAGGCTCTGGTCCGGTTCTGATCCTCCTGTAACAGCTCTGGTCTGTTCGTTCCTCCTGTGTAGCAGGCTCTGGTCCGGTTCTCATACTCCTGTGTATCAGGCTCTGGTCTGGTTCTCATCCTCCTGTGTAGCAGGCTCTGGTCCGGTTCTGATCCTCCTGTGTAGCAGGCTCTGGTCCGGTTCTCATCCTCCTGTGTACGCTGTGATCCTTCTCTTTACCAGGTTCTGATCCGGTTCCTATCTCCCGATGAAACTTTCCATCATGCTGTAGTTTGCAGTTGGTGCTGTATCTGGCGCGGTGCACAAGGAGCCCGGAGGAGATAATAATGTGACGCCATTCTCTTTCTTTTTGGGTTTTTCATCTCCTCGCTTTCTCCATAGGAGAGACTCTGGTCGCTGTGTCCTGTATGATGAGTCTCGTCGCTGCTTCACTCAGGCTCTTCCCGATGGATTCTTAATAGTGCGGCGCCGGCTGGCGCACTTTCATTTTAAACGCCTCACTCTTCGCCCTGTAGAGTTGCTTGACAGCCCTTCACCGCGCCACGAGGAGATCGCTGTGAAGTGCAAGATAAGAGCGCGATGCAACGTAACGAGGAGTCTTAATTATTCCAGCAAGGAGAGAGCGAGCAGCGTGATGGAAAATAATAACAGGTCGGAGCGCGCCGCAGTCATTAGACGCTGAAGATTAGTTCTGCCGGGCGGGAAGGCACAAGCGAGGAGGCGAGAAGCCGGGACGGGGCAAATGCGGCTGCCCTGTGAGGGTGAGAGGCAGCAGATGTCCGGAAATCCTCTCCAAGATCAGACTGGCACACAATAGAGCAGAGGAAATACCCAGGGGCCCCAGGGCATTGTGGGCCCCCTAGGCGTGGTGGACCAGGGGCACAATAAGAGAAAAGCAGAGAAAAGGCAAAAGCAAGAAACAGGTATACTGCAGGATGGCCCCAAGGAAAAAATGGGAAAAAACTCCACGGTGGGAAACCCCAAGAACACTCCCTGGGGGGCCCCAAAAATCACTCCACTGGTGGGCCCAGAAACAACCCCGGTGGGCCCCAAAAATCAACTCCACGGTTGGGGCCCCCAAAAATCAACTCCACTGGGGGGAACCCCAGGGGCCCCAAATCATCCCTTCCCCCACTACTGGGGGGGCCCCAAAAAAACCCCAAAAAAATTCCCAAAAAACCCCCCACTGGTGGGGCCCCAAGAATCACCCCCATGGTGGGCCCAAGAAAACAACCCCCCACTGGGGGGCCCCAAGAATCACCTCCCCTGGTTTGGGCCCAAAAATCAACTCACTGGGGACCCCAAGAAACACTCCATGGTGGGCCCAAATCACCTCCACTGGGGGCCCCCAAAATCACCTCCACTGGGGGGCCCAAGAAATCACTCCATGGGGGCCCCCAAACCCCAAAAACAAGTCAAGGGGGCCCCCCTAAAAGAACACCTCCACTGGTGGGCCCCCGAATAACTCCCTGGGGGGCCCCCAAGAAAAACTCCACTGGTGGGGCCCCCAAAAAAGGGGGAAAACCTCCCCTGGTGGGCCCCCCAAAAATCACTCCCCGGGGGGCCCCAAAAAATAAAATCCCCTGGTGGCCCCCAAAAATCCCCAAAACCCCCTCCCCACGGTGGGACCCCAAAAATCAACTTCCCCCGCCCCCTTGTGGGCCCCCCAAAAATCACTCCATTTGGGGGGCCCCCCAAAAATCAACTCCACTGGGGGGCCCCAAGATCACTCCACGGGGGGGCCCAAATCAATCCCTCCCCAAAAAATGGGGGGCCCAAAATCACCCCCATGGTGGGCCCCAAAAATCCTCCACTGGTGGGGCCCAAAAAAATTTCCCAAAAAACTCCACTGGTGGGCCCCCAAGAAACACCTCCCCTGGTGGGGGCCCAAGAACAAAAAAAAAAATTCCCCAAAACTCCACTGGTTTGGGCCCCCAAAAATCACCCTCCCCAAATGGTGGCCCCAAAAAAATTTCCCCAAAAAAACCCCCACTGGGGGCCCCAAGAATCACCCCCACTGGTGGGGCCCCAAAATCACCCCCATGGTGGGCCCCAAGAATCACCCCCCTGGGGGGCCCCCAAAAATCCCCTCCCCAAAAAAACCCCCTTGGGGGCAGATGCAGAAAAGCAAAAAAAAAAAATGTAGTTTCCCTTTATGACTTTAGGTTTGGGGTTTTAAAGGTTAAAAGGGGTAACTAAATAAATTAGGGCCCCTTAAACCAGAACAGATTATACTTCTCTTTACCGTTTTGTGAATAGAGCTCCTAAAAATATAAAGGGCGTGTAAGAACCAACCACACAACGATGTGAATATAATCCAATGAGGAGAAACCAAAAAAGTGTTTACCCACACAATGTATACAACTGATATTTTTATTAATGCTCATTTTAAAAAGTACAATTGTCCCCCCCTGCCCCGGCCCCCTGTCCATGAGGTTTTTTTTTGTTGCCCGGGTGTATGAACGCACCATGCGATCGTCTCTTCTTCTAGGGGAGGCGCGGCCGCATCCTGATGCTACACATTCCTGTCTAGGTTCAGGTGAGGCTTCTCTAGCCAATCCTCTTCCACCTGGGCCTGGTCCTTGTTGGTGTTTGTGTCTTGTGGGATCCTTCATGGTTGTTGGTCTGCTGCCACGTGCCCCCCCATTATGACAATGCAGGAAGACATAAAAATAGTGTAAATA
>JAODAL010018109.1:0-75687 GCA_025379985.1 Phyllomedusa bahiana
CGTGAAAAAGAGGGTTTTATTTTTGCACCACAGCAGAAAAACCCCTTTAAATTTAACCCCTGGATGTAAATTGCGCCAAACAATTGAGCAACCAAAAACTATGAGCTTTGTAGCGTGTTACAATGGCGTGTTTTCTACGCTATAACAACAAGAGAAAAAATTGTAATTAACCATCGCTTGTGAATTATGCTACAGGAAAATTGTAATTTGGGCGGTGAAAAAAAACGGTTTATTTTTGTCACCACAGCAGAAAAACAACGCTTATTTAACCCCTGGATGTAAATTGCGCAAAAGAATTGAGCAGCCAAAAATGAAGTGGTATTTGTATTGTAAAAACGCTGTTTCTTTAAATGAATGCAACAGGAACTGGTTTAGATCCCTCTTGGATATTCAGTGTGATGTGAGCAATAGCTTTAAAAATTTGTATATGCAGCTGCAGTGGACGCACACTGGACTTCAGTTTCCAATACCCCAAAAAATCAGAAATAGAACATTAAGAGAAGCAGTCTCTGAGACAAGCTGAGACCCCACAAAAATCGCTGTATAAAAATCAGTAAGAGCTATCACAATCAGCCGCAGCAGCACCTTCCCTGATCAGTACAGTGAGAGGAGTGTGAGCTCCCAGCGTCGCGCCCGACTTATATAGTGCGGTGACATCACAGAATCCTGCCGGTCTCTGATTGGCTTCATCATGCACATGTCATGCAGGCTATGCCCCTTCTTCGTCCAGATGCTTTGCCCCAGTAACCCCATGTGCTCGCAGCCATTTTATCAATCAAAAGCACACTTCGTCACCCGAAGTACCCCAAAGTTCGACTTCTTTTCAGAACCAAATTTTTTCCTGAAATTCAAAACGAATTCCACTTCGTTAGAATCAATTTGCCCATCTCTAGTTGTGAGGGGTCAGCCTCTGCATACCAAGACCGGTGATGAGGACAGCAGTGACGATGAAACACAAATAGATGATGATGTAGCCGACCGCACTTAAGAGCCGGGTGAAGCAAGGGCTTCATCATCGTCAGGAGAAGAGGGCGGCAGCTTGCGTGTCAGCCAGCAGGTGGGTTGTGTGGCCGTGAGTCAGCAGGGTAGCAGCAGTGTGAGGTCGGGAGCCAAGCGGCTACGGGGTAGAAAACCTGCTTCGCAGGTCCAAGAAAGTAGCGGCACAGGGGCTCAGCGAGGAAAGCGGTTGGTAGTAGTCACTCAGTGCGGAGTGTTGGCGTAAAATTAGTTTACTCGGCGGTGTGGCGTTCTTTTTTAAAAACTCCGGAGGAGCCGAATATGGGTATATGTAGAATCTGTAAGCAGAAAGTGAAGCGTGGCCAGTGAGCTAACGTTGGCACTACGGCCCTGCGTCAACACATGCAGCGTCACCATCCGGTGGCCTGGGAGAAACGGGGCTCAGATGTGGTGGTCCATCCTGCCGCCGCACCAGCAGCAGCGGCCAGTGGCACGCATGCCATTGCAGCCAGTCAAGGCTCCACCACTTCTGCAGAAGGGAGCTGTTTCTCTTTGCCATCATCTCCCAGTCCAGATGCTCCTGTTCCTCGCTACTCATGGCGCCAGCAGTCGTTCAGCGAGGCGATTGTAAAGAGACAACAATATGCGTCCAACCATCTTAAGGTACAGAAGCTGACCGTGCTCCTGTCCAACTTGTTGGTACTGCAGTCCCTCCCTTTCCAAATGGTGGACTCTGCACCGTTCAAGAACAAAATGGCTTGTGCTGACCGAGATGGAGAGTTCCAAGCCGTAATTTCTTTTCCAAAAAGGCAGTGCCAGCACTTCATAAATATGTAGAACAGAAGGTGGGCCAGTCCTTGAGCTTATGGGTTTTTTCCAAGGTGAAATGGCAGTGCGGACGTCGGGAGCTGTAACTACGGTCAGGGCCATACATGTCCTTTACGGCCCACTGGTGAATGTGCTTCCTGCCCAGGCACACCAACACATGGACAAGAGACGCCGCTTTCTCCTCCACGTTGTCAAACCTGCGCTCCTGCCCAATGTCCGCCTCCTCTTCCCTCCACCACCACCACCATCTCACCCTCCACAAGTACTGCTCCATCATACCACATGTGTAGGGCACAGCGGTGTCACGCAGTTCTACATCTGTCTTGCCTTGGCGAACGAAGTCACACAGGGGAGGAACTGCTCCGCTCATGCAGTAAGAAATCGATGTGTGGCTTTCTCCGTGCCAACTGCAAATCGGAACCATGGTGACGGACAATGGGAGTAACATGGTGTCCGCGGTGCACCGAGGAGGGATGGTCCATGCGCCCTTCATGGTGCATGTGTTCAATCTGGTTGTGAAAAGGTTCCTGAAGTCTTCCATTGATCTTCAGAAGATTCTGAAAATGGCCAGGAAACTGTGCATGCACTTCATCAATCCCTACAAAGCCAGGAACACCCTCCTCGAGTTGCAGCGGCAGAAGGGCCTCCCCCAACACACTCTGATATGCGATGTTTCCACCCGTTGATATTCCAGCCTGCACATGTTGGACCGACTGTATGAACAGAGAAACGCCATTAATGATTTTTTGATGATCCAGGCAGACAGGAGTACTCCCCTGTGTAACTTTGATGTCAGCCAGTGGCTGCTCATGCGTGACATCTGCCGTTTGTTGAGGCCATTCGAGGAGGCGACGTTATTTGTCAGTCACCAGGACTGCGGGATGAATAACGTCATTCCACTGCTTCATGTCCTGGAACAGATGCTGAAAAATCTGTCTGGGCAGGGGACTGGAGACATGGTGACATCTCACGGCCACATGAGTCCGGTGGTGACTGAACTGGAGGAGAAGGAGGACATTGGAGCAGAAGCATTGTCTGGTGTAATGAGTGGATTTTCTACCCAGGTGACAAGAGTGGAGGAGCAGGAGCAGCTGGAGGAGGTAGATGGAGATGAGGAAGACGAGGCAGATGACCCCCAAGCACCGTGGCAGTGTACAGTGGATGGAGGCAGGGAGCCCCTCGTTCACTTGTGCAGATGGCCCGCAGCATGCTGATTTGCCTGGCTAGTAACAGCCGAATAGTCACCATCTGGCAGAGGGATGACTTCTGGCTCTCCACCCTATTGGACCCCCGCTACCGGTCCAAAATGGGAGCCTTTTCCCCAGCTGCTGAGAGGGAGGACAAACTCAAATACTATAGCGAAATCATTCGTAGTCAGTTGGCCGCTGCCTATGTGCGGCATCGTCCCTCCTCTGACAGGTCTGACCGGGAGGTTCTTCAGTGCTCACGTACTACTGCCGCAGCTGCTGGGGGAAGGTGGGGGAGTAGGAGCAGTACCAGCTCCATCAGCAGCAACCTAAGTCTGGAGTCACTGATGAGCAGTTTCCTTCACCCGCCTAGTGAGGAGGGCAGTCGCCAGCAGCAGCAGCAGCAGGACCTGGAGCAGACCCTGAACCAACAGGTGGTGGCCTACTTGGACAGCACTCTGCCACCCCAGTTAGAAGATCCGCTGGACTACTGGGCAGCCAAACTGGATGTGTGGCCGCAACTTGCCGAGTTTGCAGTGGAGAAGCTGTCTGGCCCGGCCAGTAGTGTGGCATCAGAGCGGGTGTTCAGTGCGGCGGGGGCAATCGTTACCCCAAGGAGAAACCGCTTGTCCACGGGAAATGTGGAACGACTGACCTTTGTCAAGATGAATCAGGCGTGGATCGGCCAGGATTTCCACACACCAATGCCTTAGGCGTCAGACTACATCAGCCATGACGCCTCACCCAAACTGTGAGAAATGAGTCTGGGTTCAAACTACCTGCCTCAGCCACTATTCTGATGCCGCCACCCGCCTGATGCCACACATCTGCTGACAGTTTCTCTATCTGCCACCAACCATCTTTACCAGGGACTGGTATTGCCACCCACTCCACACACTGTCATTGTGCCACTCTCTGACCTCATGCTGTTGCTGCCGTCACCTCCACTCTCTGTCATTGTGCCACTCTGTGGCCTACTACTGTTTTGCCACCTCCAGAATTTTTCATTGTGCCACTGTCTGACCTCATGCTGCTGCTGTGGCTGCTGCCGTGACCTCCACACTGAGTCATTGTGCCAATCTGTGGCTTACTCCTGTTTTTGCCACCTCCAGAATTTCATTGTGCCACTCTCTGACCTCATGCTGCTGCTGCCGTGACCTCCACTCTCTGTCATTGGGCCACTATGTGGCCTACTACTGTTTTGCCACCTCCAGAATGTCACTGTGCCACTGTCTGACCTCATGCTGCTGCTGTGGCTGTTGCCGTGACCTACACACTCTGTCATTGTGCCACTGTCTGACCTCATGCTGCTTCTGTGGCTGCTGCCGTGACCTACACACTCTGTCATTGTGCCACTGTCTGACCTCATGCTGCTGCTGCCATCACCTCCACTCTCTGTCATTGTGCCACTCTGTGGCCTACTACTGTTTTTCCACCTCCAGAATGTCATTGTGGGCCCCTGTCTACCTCATGCTGCTGCTTGGCTGCTGCCGTGACCTCCACATGTGTCATTGTGCCACTCTCTGACCTCATGCTTCTGCGGCCCCTGATTTTCCACTCTCTGTCATTGTGCCACTCTGTGGCCTACTACTGTTTTGCCACCTCCAGAATGTCATTGTGCCACTGCCTGACCTCGTGCTGATGCTGTGGCTGCTGCCGTGACCTCCACACTCTGTCATGTGCCACTGTCTGACCTCATGCTGCTGCTGTGGTTGCTGCCGTGACCTCCACACTGTGTCATTGTGCCACTCTGTGGCCTACTCCTGTTTTTGCCACCTCCAGAATGTCATTGTGCCACTGTCTGACCTCATGCTGTGCTGGGGGCTGCTGCCGTAACCTACACACTGTGCATTGTGCCACTACTGTTGGCCTACTCCTGTTTTGCCACCTCCAGAATGTCATTGTTGCACTCTCTTGACCTCATGCTGGGTTTTGGCTACCGCCGTCACCTCCACACTCTGTCACTGATGTTGCCACCTGAGCCCTTTAGGGTTGTTTTTTTCCAGCTTTCGCAGCCATGACTTTATCAGTCTACATTCCCGCATCAGTTTTTTGGTCAGTTTTGCCCTTTTAAGTGCCCAGGGAATTTTATAGTGAAGCGATTCTAAGAGCGGCGGCAGTCATATGCATGTCATACTAAAACACAACATTGTATGAAGACCAAACCAAGCTCCCTGTATATTTAAGCATGGCACAATGTTCTACAGCACCCTGCTGTAGCTGTTTTTTAACACGATTCGTCCCGAAGTAATTCGGACCGAAACAAATTTTGTTGGGAAATTTGGCAGAGTCACCGAATCGAATTTTTGAGAACTTCGCCCATCTCTAATCACGGGTTTTGCTGTTATCTGCTGTCATCTGTAAACAAAGGCCATCGGAAAGCATTGAAAAAGCTGAGATAAAATTCTGTGCCGTGATATCACGGTGCAATATCTGTTTAGTTCTGCTACATCTGTATTATTATTATATTTACCTATTATAGTTACCTTTTATTTTCCTATTATTGCACAGCATTTCTGTTTTCAGTGGACCGAAACACTCCCTGCCTTGTCCGCCTTTTGAATAATGGAAAATACGAAGTAGCAAATTGATTCAGCACTACTGCATGTGCCCTAAATCAATTAACTGAAATTAACAATTAAAGTAATGCCAAATGCGCCAAAATGCTGCTATAATTAAAAGACAGGAGCCGTCAAACTATAGAAAGCATTCTGATGGATGGTAGCTAGAGAAACAAAGAGGAGATTTTTGAGGCATTGTTTTAGGTGCCTCATGCATTGAGACACATTCTTTGTAGTGAGAAAACCCCTTTAAGCCATTATTGAATACATTTTGTACTTGAGCCGAACACATTATCATTGTGGAAGAGGCTACTGTGACTAGGTTATACTGTGCGATAAATGGGTGTACTTGTTTGCATCAATGTTGATGATGTTTTTTGTCAATGCTGTGACCCAAGACTTTCCAGCAGAACATTGTCCAGAGAGTCACAATGTTTCCAGTAGCTTGCCTTCTTGTCATAGGTTATCCTGGAGTCATATTTTCCTAAGTAGGGGATTTCACACAACCCAGCATCCTCTTTTCGGTAATGAAAAATTATTTTCCAGACCAGACCACTTTCTTCCATTGCTCCTTGGCTATTTTTTAATGCTCTCATGTTCATAGCAAATACTTTCAGCAGAAAAGAGGGATCAACATGAGTTTTTAACAATACATTTCTTTTAAAACTTTTGTTTACCTAAAAAAGGCTTCTCTTAAGATCCCCGTCATCCTTTACTATATGACAGCTAAAGATTCACCTAAATATGTGGGCTTCGAAAATATTTTAATTGCCCACAGCATCACAAATTGACAATATAAGTGAGAAGACAGTGTTATCCAGATAGTCCTCTGAAAGTTAATACCTAAAATATTGCAAGTGTCATTACTGGTGACCACGGGAAGGGGGCAGTTTTACTATGATGGTTGCACTAAAAATTTGGTACAGAAACATGTTTAGACACCTTTGTGCTTCATCCAACAAAGCCATGTGGCTTAGCTAAGAGTAGAGGTTGTTTTATATAAAAAGGGCATTGCTTAGATGTGACAATATGTGCCAGAATTGTGTTAGTCCACTGTCTACTCCATATTTCTATTAATTTTTGGATAGGAATAATAACTGTGCCCTATTGTGCCTAGTGCATGGTATGGCAGAGTGGCCACCAATATCTAGAAATAAGGCGACATTAGAGTATGCTGACAAAGGTGTAAAGTAATGAAACATGCAGGGATCAACTATGTTTAGAAGGGACTTGCTAGTGGATTTAGGCTACCCCTAGTAAGTATATTATTACATTTTTCACCAGTAAAATACATTTAGATCTGATATATATTCATAAAGAACCAGCACCTCATCTGGTATGAAACGCCCACAGTATTGTCTTTGGACTTGAAAATTCTGCTATACCACTTATATATAAGCATGACTTGAGTACATTAATTAACATGATGATAAGCAAAGGGGCCACATTCTTCTCAGAAGGGGACAGTTGAGTTATGCTTTTTAGAAAACCATACGAGCACATCTGTTATTTCACTGCATTAAAGTATAATATATTTTCTGCATCTGGAAAACCTAAAAAATGCCGTCTTTCTTCATTCATTAAATCAAAGCAGAAACTGTTCATTTTTAGTAGTTACTGTTTTAAAGTGTAAAATAACTTCAAAGAACAAAACAACCTTTTTCACTTGGTGATAAGTTAGTTTCAAAGTAGTTCAAACTTGGCGATTAGATATTAAATTGATTAATAGCTGCAATGATGGAACATTTCTGCAGGCAAGAAAGCTAAAAATGTCATAAAAGTCTATGAAAGCTTAAGACTGTTGTCTATAATGTGGAGTTGGCAGGCCCAAATTAAGTTAATAGTAGGAAGTAACGTGTATATAGGATAGAAAAATGCTTCTGGGTATGTACACATTTGTTCTTTGTCAAAGATAATAGAATGAAACAACGTGCCTGAATTCCAACGGTAGTGTATATTTTGTGGTAGCTGGGAATATGTCTTTGAGTCTGTTGTCTGTTGTCCCTATGTAGCACAGGTTGAAGATTGCCAAGGAACTTCAACCTGTGCTACATAGGGACAACAGACTCAAAGACATATTCCCAGTCCCCCCTCTCCTTTCCTTTCGGCAACCACCAAACCTGCGGCGTATTATTGTCCAGAGTGCCCTGAAGGCCCCAACTGAAAATGGCACCTCACCCTGCCTGCAGAACAGGTGCAAGACTTGCAGTCACATCCACACTGCTGACAGTGTACCTGTCCCACAATCCCAACAGGTGCACAGAATTAGGGGGACATTTTCCTGCAGGTCTTCCAATGTGGAGTATCTAATCATGTGTGTGTAATGTCCGACCACAGGCCTTTATGTGGGGGAAACAGGGCAGAGACTCAGTCAGTGTATGAATTCACACAGATTCACCATTAACAACAGCAGAACAGATCTCCCAGTGGCTGCACATTTCTCTGGAGAAAATCACTCCATGGAAGATTTACAGGTTACGATCTTAATGGGAAATTTTAAGACTCAGAGGGAGAGGAAGGAATGGGAATATAAATTAATGCAAACATTTAAAACTCTGCAAAATGGGTTAAATATTCATGCCAGCTTCATGTCAAACTATGTGTGAACTGTGAGAGCAACAAATCTCCCCTGATTGTATATAGAGATAAGAGAAATAATTACTGATCACTCCTGTCACGCCTCACAAGTTTCCAGACTGTTTATTTCTTGACCTGTTGTAAATAACTGCTCTACCTATATTGTATTTTGTTATTTTTAAGATTTCTAAGATCCTTTGAAGATCCATGTCTTTTGTGTATAAAAAGTCTGTGTATTTTCAGTTTGTTGTATAACTGTCTGAAGAAGGGAGCTAGTCCTCTCGAAAGCTCACTATCAAATATACTCAGTTAGCCTCTAAAAGGTATCGCCTGATTTCTTCACTATTTTACTACTTTCTATGGCTAACACGGTGCAACATTATACTACTAGTAACTTTTCTGAGACATAATCACATTACTTATTCTGATTTCACCTATACCTCTGTGATATTATTACACAAATTGAACGTGTAATATGTGTTGATATTAAATCAGATTACAAAACAAAAGTTTAACGTACTTGTACAACACATGATAACATTACTCATTCAGATTTTACCTACTGTACAGTTTGAACTCCTACAAAGTCAGACAACAGCTCATTATTTTGTACAACCCAAGATAGGATACAAATTCTGAATACTGATATCCTTTGACAGGCTTAGAAATCCTTAATGTACAATGTAGAATTTATTTAAATCTTTAATACCAAGTTGCCATTTAATAACCACAGCCTTTATTTTACTCAACCATGCTGCAAAATGGTGCTAATTAGATCTTTCTATGCCTATGTTAACAGGTCTTCACAACCTTTCCCCTCCATAAATTTCTGCCTTAATCCCCAGATACCTTCCCTCACCCAATCTCCGCTCTTCACAGGGCCTTCTTCTCTACTCTCTTCTTATCAGCTCCTCACACAACCGTCTCCAAGACTTCTCTCGTGCATCCACCATACTTTGGAACTCATTACCCCAAAACAACAGACTCTCCTTCACTTTCACTAGCCTCAAAATCAACATGAAAACCCATCTCTTCAGGATAGACTATAATCTACAATAACCCTGCTGCCACTACACTACCCCACAAACATGTCGGCCCCTCACCTTCTGTCTCTTTTCTCCTCCCTTGTAGATTGTAAGTCTTCTTGTTCCAGGTCCTCTCTTTTGTAGCAGTTGTTGGTCATTTAACATTGTAACAGCTCCAACTCTTCCTCAGACCCTACATCCTTGACACTTTTGGGGGACTGACAACCATGGTTTAATGAATATTGTGGCCAATAAAGACACTCATATAAAAATGTAATGTGACCTTACAATGTCAAAGAATAATTGACATAAATATATGAAAAGCAGTGCTATTACCTAGCTCTATGGGACCTTGATTCATAGGCTGTGCCTGTCTCGACCAAGCAATAAAATACCAGAAAGCTGTGCAAATGCTGCCTTGAACTTATGTTGATTTATTTTAAGCTGGGCACTTTATTCACCTGTAGTACGAGCAGCTTCAAGTTTATGAAAAGCTTTCCATTGTTTATTTTCTCTTTTCTACTTTATTATTCAGTTTTATTATTCATTCATATGACACCAATATTGTCCTTAACAATTTCCAATATGTGAGCACATTAATGCAAATGACGTACTTAGACCATTACCAGTGCTTAAGCATAAAAATCATTTACTTTTTCTGCAGTCAAATGGAGAAGCTAATCAATTCAGAACTATGAACAGAATTAGGTAAGATGTTTTCTGATCCAGAAGAGTAATTCAAAGATTCTTATGTTCAAAACAGAAAATGATTGTGATATTAGAATACTAATACAACTTTGACTCCCTTATAAAGTTATGCAACATAGTATATTATAATTTAGTCTACAGCAGTCTATTTCAACTTGAGCCAATATGGTGGCATAAAATCAATATGAGTATTCTGGGAAATCAAGACAACCAATAAGATCATAATCGAAATTATGTTGTTGAATATCTGTGACAACTTTAATCTCTTGGAGTAAAGGTATCTATGTGATGAATTTGAAGGGTTTCCAGAACAAACATTCTCTATGATCAGTGCTTTGTAATGAATAATAATAAACATGACCTACATACTGATGGTTTCATAAAAAGTCAGCATACTGTTGCAAGATTTCATATAAAATACATATAGAAAAAAAAAAATTGCAGGGACAGACTATATTTCTTTCTCTGAAAAATGTGCCCTTTTTTAGTTTCCAAAATTGTAAAGTAAAACATAATAATAATTCATTTTTTCCCTTATTGACTCTTTTATTTTGTTCTTTTTTAATCCACTTTTCTTAATTTCTCTGTGTTGTGGAAGTCAAAAACTCTGATATCATGGTTGATGAAAGCAGTTAAAGTTTAGTTAAGAGAATAGGAAATACATTTAGAGAAATGTAGAGGAATAAAAGTCAAAATAAGATTAAAAATAGGTAAAAAAGGTGCATGGAGACCAGGGGCATAGCTAAAGACTCATGGACCCGGGTGCAAAAGTTCAGCTTGGGACCTTAATTAATACCACATACTGTTACTGAGGAAACCAGCATACCAAGATCAATAATACCAATTACAACAATAGACAAGCACCTATTAATACCGGTACATGATCATCTTCCCCACATATCACCACCATAAATGGTCTGAAAAATACCATCGTATTGTCACTGAATGTAAACCATTAGACTAAGACCACTATTACCACCATACAGTAACCAAATAGTAGATAGCAGTGTACACAGACTCTGCATACAGATAAGTGATTACAGTGCAGTTACATTTAAGAACTTACAGGTCAGATCTTTTCTGATGAGTAACACTTTCTTTTCTTTCTTGATCCGGTCCAGATCTCCATTACAACTTCTACCTGCCACAACTCGTCCCTGCAGAATTTACCACACAGACATGTTAGACTCCAAACAGTGAAAGTGCCCCCAACAAACTATAGGGCCCTCATTTGTGTCACCAGCAGGTAGGAACACACCCAATATAGAAGCCAGCCCACCTACCCACCCCCCCTCCCAAAAAAAGGCAGGCATATAGGTAGATACTCATTTTAGGTAGAATAAACCCTAAAAATTAGTCAGATAAGTGGCAGTCTTTTCCTATTAAGTTGTTAAAGTTCCCCTTCAGTATAGCCCCCCACAATAGATAGATATTTATTGCCCACAATAGAGTCTGCCTTCTTATCTGATTAATTTTTAGGGTCTAGCCTACTTAAAAGGAGCATAGATAGGTTGGAATATAGGGTTTTCCTCAGTAAGTATCTATATAAATCTCCCTCTTGACGTAGGTGCATAGGCCCCCAGTAGGTATGTATAAAGCCCCCCCCCAAATAAGTAGGTACATAGGGTTCCATAGTTAATAGGTAGGTATGTAGGGCCCCTTCTATTAGGAAGGTATATAGGACCCCCCAGTAGGTAAGTAGGTACATAGGACTCCTCAATAGGTAGATGGTAATGTAGGGCCCCCAGTAGGTAGGTATATAGGGCCCCCGTAGGTAAGTAGGGACACAGAGCCCCCAGCTGGTAGGTAGGAATATAATGTCTCCCAGTGTTTAGGTAAGTGTATATAGGGTCGTAGTTGGGTAGGTGTATATAAAGCCTCCCAGTAGTTAGGTAGGTTTATATAGGGTCTACCCCCAGTAGTTGGGTAGGGGTATATAGAGCCCCCCAGTAGCTAGGTATGTGTATATAGGGCCCTCAGTAGTTAAATAGGTATGTATAGGGCCCCCTATTAGTTTCTTTAGGTATATTTAAAGCACCTCAGTAGTTAGGTAGGTAAATATAGGCCCCCCAGTAGTTAGGTAGGTATATACAGGGCCCCCAGTAGTTAAGTAGGTAAATATAGGGCCCCTTTAGTTAGGTATTTATATAAAGGGCCCCCAGTAGTTAGGTAGGTTTATATAGGGCTCTCCAGTAGTTAGGTAGGTATATATAGAGCCCTCAAGTATTTAAGTAGGTATATATAGGTCCCCCAGTAGTTAGGTATATATAGGGCCCCCAATAGTTATATATAGAGGACCCTAAGAAGTTAAGTAGGTATATTTAGGGCCCTCTTGTAGTTAGGTAGCTATATATATAGGTAAGTATATATAGGGCCCCGTCAGTAGTCAGGTATATATAGAGCCCCAGTACTTAGGTAGCTATATATATATATATATATATATGTGTATAAATTATATATTTAATATATATTATATCTGTGTGTAATATAAATATATATATAGATATATATAT
Organism: Phyllomedusa bahiana; assembly: GCA_025379985.1. Lineage (NCBI taxonomy): Eukaryota > Metazoa > Chordata > Amphibia > Anura > Hylidae > Phyllomedusa > Phyllomedusa bahiana. The sequence continues at coordinate 12,357 of JAODAL010018109.1, forward strand.
ATATATATATATATATATATATTATATACTATTTATATTATTTATATTTATATATATATATATATATATGTGTATATTTTATATATATATATATATATTTATATGTGTATATATATATATATATGTGTATATATTATATTTATTATACATATATATATATATTATGTATTATGTATATATATAAATATTATATATATGGTTATGTTTATATATATATATATATACTTATATTATGTATATATATATATTATATATATATTATATATTTGTATATGTATTACTATATATATATAGTATATATATATTTATATATGTATTGTATATATATATATATATTATATTTATATGTATATATATATATATATATATATATATATATATATATATTATATTATATATATATATATAGGTATATTGTAAGCAACTAGCGGAAAGATAGTGGATGGAAGTATGTCCTAAGGATTATGCTGCCAAACAGCTAGGGAAGTTCCAGGGATTCAGCGGGCCGGTCCAGTGGGACAGCCCGGTCTTTCCACACAGCAGAATTGCAGCAAGAGAAACTGCCTAGTGGGGGCCACAAGGAAACCGGACCTTGGTGGGGAAAAGTCAGCAGTATAGTTAAGTAACCATAGTTACTTATGTTGTGTTGTTAGTTAGCTGCTAGTGAGGACTTTATTGGGCCTCTTTTTTCTGAATGGCTGTAGCGTGGGTGGGAGGCCGATCGCTGGTATCTGGGTGTGGATCCACTGTGATCACAGCAGGCGAGATGGTATATAGAGATCCACGCCAGGGAGCGGAGTCTAAGGGGCCCTGGGTCTTCACTGGAGCCCGCAGCACAGCAGGACGGACTTTGCTGCGGGGAACCCCCAGGTCGCTACCCCTGGCGTAGCTACCTGCAGTGGCAGCCGAGGTGCAGGACAGGAACACAGGCACAGAAGCGGTGGTAAACAGGTACAGCAGGGAAACGTATGCAGAGCAGGTTTCAGCAGGAATAAACGCACACCTGAGCAGGAATACAGCAGGAAGCAGAACAGGTGCAACATCAGGATATAGCAGGTACTGGACAGGTGCCAAGACAGCAGACACGACAGACAGGTGGTCAGGAGCTCTGTTGGACTGCAGGAACTGGACCAGCATCACAGGGGTTAAATCCAGAACAGCAGACCTGAGATGCTGGCAGGAGCTCAGATGGCTACAGCACTCTACATGAGGCTCACCACAACAACACAAACTACAATAGACTAACCCAGAGCATATACAGCAACTTCCTCTTATAGCCAGGGGTCACAGGTCAAGAGGAAGGTGAACAGGACAGAGGACCTATAAGGGGCATATAGCTGCCACGCATGCGACCTAGAAGGCACAGAGCACGTACCAGACCCCAGGAAGTAAGTACAAGGAAGGCACGAACATGCTGACGGTCCATGGCAGGGAACCGCGGCGTGAACTGTGACACAAAGTTTAGTGCATTGCACACTATGCACCATATAAAGTTTGACGCATTACACTTTATGCTCCAAAATGTTTGGCGAATAACACTTTCATTCATACTGTCGTATTATACACTCCTCTATATCTATGTAGAACTGGTGTGTCGGAGACAAGTAAAAAAAAGGCGCAAGCAAATTCCTAACTGTCGCCCATAGTATTTTCTTTAGATCAAGCTATACATACCAGCCTTATGTGGTTTTCAGGCTCTGATACAGGTCTGTAAATGGAATCTCGGCTGGGCACCTTATATGAGCACAACTAAGGCCCACAGGAAAAAGGAAATAATGGGCACTGGTCTATTAAAATACAGGTTCAGAACATCAGAACTTACAAAAGGTCTCAGTGAATTATGTTCACTGAGAAAGCCAAGCTTTCCTGGATTCTTTCCCCATTTTAATATTCTAATATTCCATCACCAGAGGAGATTTAGATAAGGCCATCTCAATCAACTCTGCAGTAAATTTAGGGCACTGTGTTAATGTGGGATTTTTATAGAGAACTGTACTACTATTGCAGTCGCAGTAACATGGGAAATCAACAAGCAAAAAAAAATATATATATAAAAATGCCCCCTAAACGTCTTTTTCTGACCTAATGAGGGACACAATATCTAAAATAAAAAAGGAAGACAGAAACACAAAAATAAAATATTATCAAAATAATGACCATCCATAACTTCAAATTTTAGCTCCAAACCAGAAGACCTTAAAATCACCTATAAAAAACCAAACATCTCTGACAAAAAAAGTGACAAAAAACTTATTTTAGCACCGCTTCTGCTGATAAAATATAAATAAAAATGTGAAAAACAGACTTTTTTTAAACTTTTATACCCCCACATCATTAAAAAAATAAACAAAAAAAAACCTGGTGCAAAATATCATATACAAATAAGTGTAATGTATCATAAGAAAAAGGTGAAAAATTGGTAGATTAACCAGGCGTGAAAAAATTAAATAGCATTCAAATCTGCATGTACTAAAGAGAATGTGTCTGGTCCAGTAGGTAAGTAAACAATCAGTTTAGGAACTGGTTAAAATAATACTGCCATATTACTTCTTGTAAGTAAATAACACCCTAGTATAAATAGTAGTGCATAGCCAAAACATGTTCTTATCACTTGTGGTGCATTAAGCTGAACTGTCTTTCTTTCATGCATTCAGTGCATTTACTAATCCTTACATCATTCCTGTTATTCCTTGCTATGGGAAATGCATTATTCTTCTCACATAACTGAAGGTGATAACTGGGTCCATTGGGTGCCAATTAATAATAATTACTGCTACCAATCTATTCCTTCAGACGGAAATACTGTCCGCAAATGGGCGACCCCATCACTTTTTTTTATTCTGTACCTAATTCTTAAAATTATAACACTGATACTATTCCACCACCATGTGTTTAAGATGGCATCATTGATTACATCAATCAAATCCTCCGACACATTTTTATCAAAGTAGCTTGATTTCATGAGGGGAATCGAACATTTATGCCACTAGTCTTGGAAAATCAATTTGTAGTTACAGGGTATTCTAAAGACAGATGTTATACCCTCAATACTAAACAGCCCAGTGTTGTTTAAATACTGTATACATGGCTGTGCCTCTCAAAGGAGGAGATAAAATTGTATTGCTTAGCCTTAATAAATGGTGGACTAAAATGCTAACTCCCCTTAACTAATTCTACTAGTAGTAACTGGTTCCAGGTGATACCTGAAATATTAATATTAATAATATGAAGGGAGGTGACAACGACATAAGCCTTCAGTATCTATACCACTGCACATGCCTTACAGTTTACACATTGCCTATAGGCCCTATCTATAACTGTCTATAAGAAAACATGCCTCCCAAGGATATATATATATTTGTATTAAAAAAACTGTAACAGCTAATCACAACTTTTAACTCTGCCCCTGACGGCATAAAGGCTTTATATCACGTGTATATAAACCTTCGTAATGGAAAAGTGACACAATTACAAAACCTATATTGGCGCCACTTTTACTGTTACAATTTTCCCTAATAGAATTTTTTTTTTATAAATGTCAAAGTTACATAAAACTAAATCATAAAACGAAATACTAATGTAAAAATTAGCAGAATAACCAAGCTTGAAAAACCGTCATGGTCTTCAAATGTGCCTGGTTAGAAAGGGAGGGGTTGGGGGGGTAAAAATTTTGCCTGGTCAGGAACTAGTTATCCTTTTACCGACATTGGACATACCTATACGTCCTGGCAAGGAAGGTGTTCCCGCTAATGAACATGTAGGTACGTTCTGGACATTGTGTGGGCTCTCAAGCGGAGCTTGTCTGATCGCAGCATGTAACCAGCTGTATATCATCTCCTTAGCTGCCGTAGTCAGTCGCAATTACGGCAGCCTAATAAAGGCTTCTGTGTTCCCTGTGACTTAACTATGCCCTGCTATATACCGCTATGCACTGTAACAGTGATCTAAAGCACTTTTGTTCCAAAACAACGATTTATAAGTAGTCAAAACGTCAAAAATGGTACCAATAAAAATGTTAATTCATCCTGCAAAAAACAAGCTGCTACATAGCTCCGTGCACAGCAAAATAAAAAAGTTATGGCTCTCAGTCTATGGCTGTGCAAAAATGTGTTTTCTTTTCTAAATAGAAATGTTTTTATTGTGTAAAAACAGTAAAACATAAAACCATATACAAAATGGCGATCACTGTAACAGTATTGACCTGCTGAGTAAAACTAGCGTGTCATTTATGCCAAACGGTGACCACTGTAACAAATAAAAATAAAAAAACCCTACCAGGACTGCTGTATTTTGTTTATCCTGCTACCCAAAAACCTTGCTAAAAAGTGATCAAAGCACCATGCGATCCCCAAAATGGTACTAATGAAAACTTCATTCTGGAAAAAAACAAGCCCATAATAGTTATGGCTATCAGACTATGACAACATAAAAATGCATTTTTTTACAAAACGCATTTCTGTTGTGTAAAAGTAGTAAAACATAAAAAACTGTAAAAAATGTATATCATTGTAATTGTACCGACCCACATAATAAAGTTATCATGTCACTTATAACACACAGAGAATGCTGTTAAAATTAACCCTAAAAAACAATAGCAAAAATGCTGTTTTTTTTCTTACCATTTTCATGGCCCAATGCTAAAAAACTGTGGAACACCTGTGGGGCCAAAATATAGAATATACCCCTAGATGAGATCCCTGGGGACTGTTGAATCCAAAATGGGGTCACTTCTGGAAGGTTTCACCTGTTCTGATACTTTGGGGGCTTTGCAAATGCGACACAGTACCTACCAAAATCTGCATTCCAAAAGCCAAATAGCGCTCCCTCCCTTGTACGCCCTGCCATTCGCCCAGACAGCAGTTTACAACCAAATATAGGGTATTGCCGAACTTGGAAGAAATTGCGCAATAAATTTTGGGGTGCTTTTTTTCCAGGATTCCTTTTGTAAATTAAACATTTTCAGCTAAAATTACAGATTGATGGAAAAATGTTTTTTCTATTTTCTCAGCATAATGCTAAAAAAATTATGAAACACCTGTGGGGTCGATATACTAACTACACCCCTGGATATTTTCCTTCAAGGGTGTAGTTTCCAAAATGAGGTATATTTAGAGGTGTTTATTAAGTTGTAGCACCTTAGGTTGTCTGCAAACCTGAAATGGTGCCTAAAGAAAATCCTATTAAAAATTAGACCCCAGAGTCCAGTAGGTGCTCCTCCTACTCTGAGGCTTGTGGTTGAGTCAAATAGTGCAGTAGGGTCACATATGGGATATCTTAAATGGGGTCATTTATGGGGGGTTCCTAACATAAAGGTCCTTCAAAGTCACATCAGAACTGGACTGGTCCCTAAAAAAAAAAAATGTTGTAAATTTTCTTTAAAATATGAAAACTTGCTACTAAATTTAAGCCCCCTAATGTCACAAAAAATAAAAAGACATTTCAAAAATGATGTCATTGTACAGTAGACATATGGTACATGCTAGTTATAAACTAATTTATGTGGTATAGCTGTTTTGAATTTTTAAAGTTTTACAAAATTCTCAGAACATTTTGATAATTTTCACAAATAAGCAAGGATAGTATGGACCAAAATGTATTACTAACTTAACCCCTTACCGACCTATGATTTATGAGGACATCATAGCGCTGGCAAGCGGCTTTGAAACGGGATCGCAGCACAATCCCGTTTCACAGCCTCCTGGTGTTTGCGGTTAATTGCAGCTAACACCCAGTGGTTTCAAAGTGGGGGGCGTCATCGCTGTTTAACCCCTTAGACTAAATGAGTGAAAAACGGTGCCGCGTACCGTTCTTCAGTCCGATCGGGACATCAGCCGTGAGATCGCTGAGTCCCGATGGGCTAACATGGCAACGGGAAGCCTTGTGAATAGTGTTGAGCGATTTTTATCGATAAAGTTGAAATCGGCAAGGTTTTTATGGTGATCGAAATTTCCAGATCATGCGATAATTAAGGTTAAAATCTGAGCATCATCTATTAAGATGGCGCCTTTTTCGGCGCTTCCTGTAATTTTGGCGGCCAGCAAATCAGATTACAGAATAGAGCAGGGTGAGATGTGTGTGCGACGTCATGACTGGGATGTGTATGGTTGCGATTGGCTGGAAAAATCACATGACCTTGTTTTACATAGAACAGCGTTTCCTGTTTCAGCCTCAGTGTCTCTCAGCGTCTCATAGGGATAGGACCTGTGCTCTGCCTGTGGCCAAACAGCTCAGCGAAATTAGTCTATTTCTGCACAGAGAAACCTCTACTATTAGCTGTGATCCTTCCAATTTAGTTAGATTAGAGATTTGAAGATTTTATGTAGTTAGCTAGAGATTTTAAAGCAGCATCTACGCTGTAAATTCACGGCTGTGGGAGCGGGGGGGGGGCGGGGGGGGCCCCGCCGGTGCGAACACAGACAAGCTCTATTATAAAGAACACTGGATAAAGTTCACCAAGACTTAGTGTAGACATTGTAGTGGAATATCTTTATTATTAACAGTTTGCTATTGAGAATATTTCCTGGATATTGGGCAGCCTGAACTTATATTGGATACACATCATTTCTAGTAACTGCAGGTCTCTTTGTTAGCTGCAAAACTCCACTTTTATTATCCGTATACATTTCAGATAGGTGTTCATTTTCAATTTAACCATTACACCTGTGACTGTTGATATATCTACCTTGCAGTTAAATTACAATACAGCAATCTTGTAGTCAGCACAGGTTGTTTGTTGCCAAAATTACCGTGTATCATACGAAAACATCACAGTTACGTGTTTTTTGACTTTTGCGCACCCAGCATTGTTCATTGACGCAGCATCACGTAAATCTTAAAACAGCAATTCTATATTCACCACAGGTGAATTGAAGGTGCAAAAAAATAACGTTTATTATACCAAAACATAACAGTTACGTGTTTTATTACTTTTGCGCACCCAGCATTGTTCATTAACGCAGCATCTACGTAAATCTTAAAACAGCAATTCTATATTCACCACAGGTGAATTGAAAGGTACAAGAAATACCGTTTATTATATCAAAACATAACAGTTACGTGTTTTTTGACTTTTGCACACCCAGCATTGTTCATTGACGCAGCATCTACGTAAATCTTAAAACAGCAATTCTATATTCACCACAGGTGAATTGAAAGGTGCAAAAAATACCGTTTATTATACCAAACCATAACAGATACGTGTTTTTTGGACTTTTGCCCAGTCCAGATTTGTTGATAGACACCTTGCAGTTAAATTTGAATCCAGCAATTTTGTTTTGATTAGAGGGATTTGAGAATAGCTGTGATTTGCCATCTTTTAATAAGAGACTTTCCAAAAACTATTCCATACCTTCTCAAATTTTTATATTTCTGAACATGGAGCGAAATGCAGGTGGTAAGCGAGCAAAGAGGGGGGGTAGCACATGGAGGTAGAGGTACGAGAGAAGGTGCTCCTTCCAGTGCTAACGACAACACGCATGCCAGCGGATCGTCAGTTGCAGGACCGTCAGGCCTGTCATCGCTGGGTCAGGGCCCTGTGAATTCTAAGTAACGAACATCGTCGCCAATCTGTCCTTCAGTGGTTAATGCAACCTGCATCTAGCAGTCTTACCTCCTCGTCCTCGCAGTCACGGCCACAAATGTCGTCATCAGCATCATCAGCATCCGTCCAACATGAAGCCGCCCAAATGTCAACTGGTGTACCCACCACTGTGGATAATCCATTGTCTGAAAGACCTCTTTGATGACAAAATGTGGTTGGGGTCAGAAGGCATGTTAAAAGATCAAGAGGATGTTTTTAGTTGCTCTGACGCCCAGTTACTGATGCCATCAGAGGGAGGTGAGGAACCCGGTCAATCGGCAAAAATCCCGGGCGGTCGGCAACGCCTTGCAGTGCCCCTTGCTTGTAGCTCGCAGCTTCTGGATGCAGAAAGTCAGGACGACCAAGTCACCTGTGTTGATGATGTGATTGATGACGACATTGCGGATCCATCTGGTCTTTTCCGCAGAATTTGCTTGCGAGCGCTTCATCAGTGGGACGGAGGAAGACGATGGGGTAGTGTCAATACGAGTCCCGCCACAAAAGGGAGAGGGCGGTCGCAGAAGTCCGCTGATATAAATTCCGCAGCCACGGTCAGCGCAAACCCCGCCCCTCGCTTATCGCCGTCAAAAGGTCCGGGGACCTCTCAAGCCTGGGCCTTCTTTGAGCAAGCCTCTGATTCACCCAGCGATGTAAATATGCCCCCTTTGCCGAAAACGCATAAGTGAGGCAAGACCTTAGTGGTTAACCACCACCAACATGTCTAGTCACATGCAGCGAATGCATGAGTTGAAATGGAGGGGAACACTTGGCAAAAAGAGGCCAGACGACGCCGGGCCTCCAACCACTATCACACCCTCTGTCTCCACCTCCTCTCCTCCGCCACCACCAAGCGTTCCTCAGTGCCCATGTTCTCAGAGTCATGATCAGGGATCAGCCTCCGCTTCAGCCTCCACCGTCGCCCGAGTACCACCAGCACCACCAGAGACCCATCCTACCCCTTCCCTTTTCCCCCAGTTTGATGGGCCTGCCGCCGTACAGCGGCCAGGGCTAGCAGCCAGCCTTCTGTCTTCCAGGTTTGGGAGCAGAAGAAACACTTTAACCCAAACCCTCCCAAAAACCAAAAGCCTGAATGTCGGCATTGCCAGGTTTTGGCCTTGGAAATGTTGCCTTTCCGTCTGGTGGACACAGATGGGTTTGCCACGTCATGGCCCCCGCCTGCCCCAATACCAGATGCCGAGCAGGCATTTCTTTGCCAGAAAAGCCGGGCCCTGCCCTGGCCAGCCACGTGTCATCTAAAATTTCAAGCGCGTTGTCTGCAGCTGTGTCCCGGAAAAAGTTCCATCTCACCACCGACACATGGACTAGTAAGCACGGCCAAGGCCGCTATATCTCTGTGACAGCTCATTGGGTGAGCTGGGTGGATGTCTCTGGGGGTGACCCGGTGGCTCTCAGGCTCGGTGCACGCTCTTCAAAACCGCAGGGATGGTGCAGGGTTCTTTCCCCCAACGTCTCTGGTGGCATCACGTGCCCAGAGAAAACCCGGCCGGTGTTGAAAAAATTTAAACTGCCTTAGAGACCGTCCACACACAGGTCAGGTGCTGTGGACGGCTCTCCGCAACGAGACCCCAGCGCTGGTGGGTGACAAGAACCTTGTGCCAGGCAAAGGTGGTGTGCGATAACGGGCGAAATCTGTGGCCGCCCTTAAGATTTGGTAGGCTGGAGCACATCCCTTGCCTGGCACATGTCATGAACCTTGTGTCCAGAAATTTCTAAAGAGCTACCCGGGGGCTGGACTGCCTGCTGAAGAAGGCTCGAGGTCTGAGTTCGCACTTCCTCGTTCGCACCTGCTTCATCCCGCCTGGCTGCGCTGCAGCGTCAGCTCGGCCCTCCCGTAAACCCGTCTCTTGTTGGTGGCAACACGCTGGAATTCACCCTCCACTGCTCCAGGTTTGTGGCAGCAGGCAATGCCATTACGCAGTCGGTGACCATCCCTGAAAAGCCGCGGTGCGGACCTGGGGGTGTTTAAACCCATAAAGAGTGGAGGAGTAAAAAGAGCTCTGCACCATCCTTGCCTTTTTTGAAAAAAGCCACCAAAATGATCATGCGGACAAGCCCTTGTCGTGAGCATTGTGGTGATCTCAGTTTGGAACGATCGTTTCATAGTTTCTAGTTTTCTAGTTTGTAAGGCTAAAAAAAAAAAGTCGTCCTTGTTCGCTGTTGTGAAAGGGTTGTTGACCCAGGGGAAAGGCAAAAAACCCCCCAATGGGTAGAACCCATTGTCCTCTTTTTGGGGGAAAAATTCCCTTTTTCTGACTCCAATTGGGGCAATCGGGGAAAAACCCCTGGATCAAGACCCCTTTTAAACCCTAGTCCCCTATAACTTGTTTTTTTTTTTCGTCCAGAAATGCATCCAAACCCTTTTTGAATCGGTTTTTAATTCACCATGCCAGTCCCTCGGGCGGGAAAAATTCCCATAGTTCCATGCTTTACAGTAAAGAACCCCCTTTCTTGTTTTGTAAAAAACTTTCTCTCCCTAAAAGACGTAAAGGATGCCCCTTTTTCTAGAAAGCCCTGTGTATAAATAAATTTTGGAGAGATCTTATATTGACCTTTGATGTATTTAAACTTTTTATTATGTCCCCCGGAGTTCTTTTCTCTAAACTAAATAACCCTAATCTTGCCTTTTCTGTGTACTGTAGCCCACCGCCCTTTTTTATTTTTGTTCCCCGCCTTTGTACTGTTCAAGCTCTACATTTTTTTCCTGTGCACTGGTCCCCCAAAAACTGTACACAATATTCATGTGTGGTCAAACCGTGATTTTTTTAAAAATGGGGAATAATTTTCCCATCTGTGCTCTTTGCCCTTTTAATCCCCCCATGATCCTATTTGCTTTGGTGCTGCTCCCTGACACTGGCTGTACAATTAATTTTAAATGTCCCCCAGGATTCCCAATCCTTCCCCCATGTACTTTTCCCCAGTGTTTTTCCTTTTAACATGTTCAGTAATGGATTTTCTTCCCCCATGTGCATAACTTGCATTTTCGTGTTAAACCTATCTCCCATTTCCCTGCCCAGGCCTCAAATTTTCCCAGATCCCTTTGTAATAAATTTTTCCCTCTATTGTGTTGATTACTTTAAGGTTTTTGTATGTCTCCCAAAGATCAATTCTACTGTGTTTCCCTTGTAGATCTTAATAAAAAATGTTAAAAGAGGATAGGGCCCAATTGACCCTTGTGGTACCCCATAGAAAACGCGACCAGTCTGAGTATGTAGTTAATTACTCCCTTTGTTTTTATCATGACCCATTTATTTACCCCATTGCACACATTTTCCCCCAGTCCAAGCATTCTATTTTTTTTACCAACCTTTTTATGTGCACCGTATAAAAATGCTTTAAAAAAATCTAGATTTTGACATCAGGCCTCCCCCCCGACCCATCTGCATGACTTTAAATAGAACTGTGAGATTAGGGGGGGGGGGGACCCCCAGACCCTTTTCATGAACCCGTGCTGGACGGGTTTTTTACATTTATTTTCAGTGAGATACTTCCAGGATAGCATCTTGAGAAAACTTCAAACATTTTACCTACAACAGAGGTTAGCTTACTGGCCTATAGTTCCTGGATCACTTTTTGACCCTTTTTGAATATTGGCAACCACATTTGCTATGCGCCAATCCTTTGGGACATATCCCGTTATTAGACAGTCCATGAATATTAAGAAAAGGGGGCCTTTTATACATCACTTAACTCTCTTAGGACACGTGGGTGTATGCCATCTGGACCTGGGGATTTGTTTATTTTAATTCCTAAGACGGAGCTTGCACTTTCTTCCGGGTTTGGGAAAAGGGAAACTTTAAGTTGGGGGTTTCCCACATCTCTTGTAAAACAGGAAGGTCATCCCCCCGGGGTAAATAAGTGGGGGAAAAAGTGTTTAATACGTTTGCTTTTTTCTCATCGCCCTCTACTGTCTCTCCCTCAGTATTTTTCAAAGGGCCAACATTTTCCGTTTTAATTAATCGTTGGACACTCTGAAACAACAGGTCCTGCCAGCGACGGAGGAGGAGACGGACACAGATGCGGACACGGAGCCTTTCTCTCCGTCAAATCCAAAGGCCGACAGTTTCACAATTTCATCGGTCTTCATTAGGCAGTGGTTCGGGGGCCCAGAGCTAGTGCAAGGTGGCGCAATCAGCTTCAGGGTGCATCATCTCAGGCAAGTCAGGGCTGTGTTGAAGCTGTGCGGGGGCAGCGGGGGAGGTGGCGGAGGTATGCCTAGACCCCGATGTTACCGACGTCCCTGTCTTGGAAAGAGGTTGGCGCGAATTTGAGGCGGAGGAGGAAGATGAGGAAGATCAGTTTGCTAGTGCCCTCGACCCAGAGGCTTGGGAAATCAAGGCTCCATCTCTCACATGAGTGCTTGGATGCTCCATTTCCTCCACATGATCCTCGCATTAAGGCCATAAAAAATGAACAACAGTTACTGGGTGGCCACCCTCCTGGATTCCCCGGTACAAAACAAAACTCAGCACTTTCCTTCCACCACCCAAATAGAGAGTAAAATGCAGGAAATGGAGACCTTGCTGATTGATCAACTGGAGACATCTGTTGCGTCTGCTTCACGTTCCCCAAATGTCACGGTGGAACAACATCAGCGACGTGACAGCAGTAGAGTGCCAAGTAGGCGTAGCGGCAGCAGCAGGCAAGGTGGCGGAGCCTTTAAAGGGTGACCTCTGGCAATCTTTGTTTACCCCCTCACCAACGCATGCAATGCAGGACACACATCAACACACAGAGATCAGCTTAAGATCATGGTGTACGACTATCTGCGTCTCACCCCCGATGTTTTGGCATGTGTCCCGGACCGAATGATTCTGGGTATCCAAAATGGACGAATGGCCCGAGCTGGCTCGTCACGCCATAGAGGTGTTGTCCTGCCAGCAGCCAGCGTCATATCTGAGCGGACTTCAGCACGCTGGAGGTGTTATTACAGACAAACGCATCCGGCTTTCCACAGATAATGTGGATCGTTTGACTTTTTCATCAAGATGAATCAGGCATGGATCTCTGATGATGTTGTGGCCCAATTGCCGAGGGGCAACGATTGTTGCGGTTACTTCACATTCCTTTTCAAACAGAAATGGTCCTCTTGAACTTTTTTTTAAAATGATCATTTCTTTTCTGCAATTTTTATTCTCTTTTCCTCTTTTATTTCTTTTGCTGTGAGGAGACTGTAAAAGGGCAGCAAAAGGGTTTCATGGATAACCGTATTCCATTTACTCACTTTATCTTAAGAAGTTTTCGCATTGTCAATGGTTTTGAGGTCATGTTGCTGTGAGATACAGCTATAATTATGGTACCCTTTGGAACAGAAATGTGGCTTTTAAGTGGCATATCTCCCCCCACAATTTTTAACAGTGGCTGAGATGTCATATTTATAATTTTTTGGGGTAGTAGCTGTGGATACGCAATAATCATGGTCTTTGGAAACAGAAATGTGGTTCTAAGTGGCATTTCTCCCTCACGATTTTTAACAGTGGTGAGAAGTCATTTTTATAATTTTTTGGGTCATGCTGCTTTGAAATGCGCAATACTACAGGGTCCTATTATAAAAAAAATGTTGTTTCTAATTGACATTTGTTCTTCACAATTTTTCCAAAGTGGTCATGGGTTGTTTTGAATTTTTGGGGGCATTTTGCTGTGACATGCAGGGTACACTACAGGCCCTATTCTAAAAAAATGTTGTTTCTAACAGACATTTGTTCTTCACAATTGTCCAAAGGGGCCTAATGGTTAAGGATTGTTTTTTTGGGGGCATTTTGCTGTGACATGCAGCTATACTACAGGTCCTATTCTAAAAAAGTTGTTTATAACAGACTTTGTTCTTCACAATTGTCCAAGTGGCTCAAGGGTCATGCTTTGAATTTTTGGGGGCATTTTGCTGTGAAAATGCAGCTATTTCTACAGGGCCTATTCTAAAAAAAAGTTGTTTCTAACAGACATTTGTTCTTCACAATTGTCAAGAGTGGCTCAAGGGTGATGGTGCTGTCGAAACAGGAATAGGTAGGACACTGTTAATGGACAATATTGCAAAATGACTTGTTTTTGCAAGATCTTTAACATAGCTATCAATCCTGTATTGAGACAACCATTTTAAAACAATGAAAAAAAGAGAAACAAAGACATGGTGGGATTCCATTTCCTATTTTAAAATGTGTTTTCTAGAATTAAACTACTAAAAAACTTGCATGTACAAAATTGCTGATAAAAAAATTCCCCTGAATTGTACAAGGGAGGTAAGGAAAACTTTACCAGATGTAGGTTATTCAGAGGACATGGAGTATGGAGCATGGACAGGAACAAAGTACAGAGACAATTTCCTCCAGCAACCCTTGAGTAAAATGAAAAAAAAGAATGCCAAGCAAAAGGGGGAACTGGGTGTAACAGGAGCGTTACACCAGTATTTCCAAGTGAAGCTCAATTGGTCCGCACTATACGGAGGGGCAAGCGCTACCAGGTCTTGACTGTGTACTGAGGAAGGCTGGAGTTCTCACACTTCTCACACTTCTGCTTCCGAACTCTGCTTCAGCACGACAGTTTGTGTTGCTGCGTCATCAGGGCATTTTAAACTGGTGTTTAATGATGACGGAAAGCCAGCTGGGCTTTACCGCACCCACTGTAACTCCGGCCCTGGGTCATGCTGTGGAACAGGACGTTATAGTCAATGTTTCCCGTTCAACTAAAATGGTGTTGAAAGACTCCTTTTTCCGGCACTTTGTAATCTGGGGGTCAGGGCAGGTTTAATGGTCAAAACTGTGGCCCAGGACAGGGACAGTATATGTCAGTTCAACTAAAATGGTTTGGGGAAAGACTCCTTTTTCTGCACTTTTTAAACTGTGGGTCAGACAGGGTTTTAAAGGTCATTCTGCGGTACAGGACAGATATAGTTAGTGTCCAGTTCAACTAAAATGGTGGTTGAAAGACTCCTTTTTGCGGCACTTTTTAAATCTGGGGGTCATGCAGGTTTGGGGCTCATGCTGCTTTCCAGCACAGGGTATTCATGTCCCGTTCAAGTAACATGATGGTTCAAATCATACTGCCTTCTGGCACTTTATAATTTGTGGGTGATGCAGGTTTAAGGGTCATGCTGTGGTACAGACAGGGATAGTGAATGGTCTGTGATTTTTTTTTCTGTGACTTTTATAACCTAAGTGTGTTGCATAAGATGTAGCAGCATCCATTTGACTGTTGTGGATGTTAATTTAGCTTCTCCAGCCCTTTTTTGGGTGTAATAATGAAGGTGTTATTGCTCTCCATAGACTTTAATGGTAATCGCTCATAATCGATGCTCACTATCGAAAAACCTTATCGATTTGCGGCCGGGCTATCGACTATCGCTCGATCTCGATAGCCCAACGCATTTTGCTCAACACTACTTGTGAAGGCTTTCATCGCTGCCATGTTTTGAATTTTCCCCAAATTCCGGCCCCAGGCAAAAAAAGGGAAGTGGGGAAAACTGCCAACTTGGGACCGCCTAATTCATTGTCTATGCAATGCATTAGGCTGTATTAAAAAGTTCAAATCACCCCCCCCCCTTTCCCCATTTTACAAATAAAAAAGATAAAATAATAAAAAAGTTCCCAATATTTTGGTACGCGCTCCAAAAAAACCCTTTTATAAAAATTTAACATCATTTACCTGTACGCTGAACCCGTAGAAAGAAAAAAAATTCCTTGCCCCAAAAAATTGGGTTTTTTTGGTCATTTCTCGCCCCAAAAAATTGGAATAAAAGGATCAAAAAAGCGCATGCGATCCCAAACTGCTAGCAAAAAAAAGTACCTTCAGCCGAAAAAAACCCCTCATGTTTGTCTGTGGGTTTGTTAGTAAAAAAAAGTTTTTGATCACACAAAATCACTGGGTGAAAATTTAAAAAATAAAAATGTTTGGAATTTTTTAGGGTTACAAAGCTAACGGAAACCCTACATTTTGGTATTTGGATGTTAAAACCTGTAGAATACGAAAAACCATCTTTTTAAAAACCCCAACAATAAACTCCAAAAAAAAAAAACAGCAAACGTGGCGCAAGTACGTTTTTTTTTCACATTTTTGCCCCACTTAGAATTTTTTTCACATTCCCCATTATATTCTATAGTAATATGAATAATACCATTAGAAAGTACATCTTGTCCCGCAAAATAAAACCCCTCAGTTTTATGTGGGTAGAAAAATAAAAAGTATGGCTTTCAAAGGCAAAGGAAAAAAAATTTAGACCCCATATTATTATACCATTTTTTCGGGAAAGGGGGTTAAAAGAATGATGAGAAAAAAAATCTCTAAATATGTAATAGGTAAAAGTATTAAAAAGTTATTCTCACATAAAGTGACACATGTCAGATTTAAAAAATGGAGTTCTGTCGGGAAGGTCAAAGCAGAGTATGGCAGTAAGGGGTTAATAACAAGTTCTGTACCTGAGAAGTAGTAATATGATTTATGTAAAAACAATACCTTGAGCAATTTATGGTGAATTTTCACGATTTCCAATGTTAAAGCAAAAACACATCTCATGGTGCATGATGAATGTGTCAAAATTAGCAAAATGTATAATTCTACGACATTATATTTAAATTTGACGTTATTCAGATTTTAAATAAGAGAGAAAGGTATTTCACAGTTGCTTAGACAACTAAAAAAGTTAATTAAAACACCTTTAAATTTTACTATTTTCCTTAATTGTTTTTTTAATTATGGTAAGGATGTGATAAAAAAAACTAGACAAAATGTAAAAAAATGTAGTTCAGTTACTTTAGCTTACCAAGAGCAACATGCCTACTAAATATATACACTATGTGAGATACAAATTAATGTTCTATACTATGCACCAAAAGACTACAGTATACTCACAAATCTGGAGAAAGACAGCAACAAACCCGATAATGAAAGATGCAGCACAGACAAAATATTGTACAATATATTTACTTCACTTATAGAAAGCCCTGACATTGATGGTTGCTTGCAGTAACGAGTTAGAGAAAAAAAAACAGATCTGGCAATTTTCAAATATTTTAAAAAGGGGTAGCTAAAAAATACGATTTAATGAGCCACAAAAATGACACTTTTATAGAAAACCAGCATTGTCTAAAGCTATCAACGTTAGAAAGAACCAAGCATTTTAAGAACATCAGGCCGTTCTAATAAAAAAGAGCAATGTAATAATATTATAATTTATACATGTACAGTGTATATATATATATATATATTAAAATTTTAAAATTAATTTTGCATTTTTTTTAAAATTTATTTATTAATTTTTGTGTCATTAATTCCGGAGTACTGCACAGCCAAGGGGTTCAGATACATAATGTGAGGCCAAATACAATAATAACACTGAATAAACAATTAATGCAAAAGGAGAATACCCTCCCTGTGAGAACTTATAATCTTCAGAGGGGGAGGTGGGAGACAGAAGGTGAGGGTCTGAGATGTTTGTATTTTCGTGTGCCAGCAGGGGTATTGTAAATTGTAGGCTATCCTGAAGAAAAGAAAACTTCCTTTACGTCCCAGTTAGGAAAACAATGATGGAGATATAGTAAGTAGATCTCTAGGGTGGGACCTCATGCACAGCTATCAAAACTGAATTCCTGAAGAAGGTGTCTTCTGAGATCTGTAGTGCCAAATGAATGGCCTTGGTAATGTTCACAAGGTGGCACTACATATCTGGGGAAGCAGGATGGACTTGGACTAGTGAGATCTTAAAAATGAGTCCAGACCTTCAGCTATGTACAAGCCTAAAGGATGGTGTTAAGTAAAAGTTATAAGTCATCAGGCGAATAATACTTAGAGGAGATCCAGGAATCCCAAAGAGAAGGTTTTCTGTGAGATAAAAAGGGGGAATCAATGAGTTAATTCACATACGCAACTGAAATTAGTTCGCCTAACAACCTCAGCAATCAAAGGGGCTGTAGGATCTTTCCAGTAATAGGAAATAGCTGTTCTGGTGGCTATTAACCTGTGGAAAAAGACTGTTCTATAGGGAAAAGAGATATTGGAGAAGTTAATATCTAAGATTGCTAAGAGTGAAGCTTAAGAGTGAGGCTGGTTACTTCTTGAAGCATGAAAGTAACAAGATTCCAAAACTTTTAATAATTGGACAGCCCCACCAACCATGTAGCAGGTGCCCTGCTGCCCGCACCTTTTCTAACATAAATTGGAAGAGTTTGACAACATTGGATACCTAAATAGGGGGGGTAGGGACCCTAAACTGAAAACCCTGCATGGTCCCTAAAGGTTTCACATTTGGAGAATTTGGAGGAAATAGAATGTGCTTGATTCCATTATTCTAAAGAAAAAGTTATTTTTCCCAATTGTTCATGGTGGAAAATTTACTTTGTGATTTACCCATAAGAATCATATTATAAGTTAAAACAAGACCTTTCTCATTGCTCATTGCAACAAGCTGAAGATACCGGAAAAAAATGGCGTTAGGGAGATAATGAATTTTGACTAGGTCGGGAAAAAAATTTTTAGTCCTTGGTCATTTTTATAAATTTTTTCAATCAAGGTTATATTATGGTTTTCCCAGGGGTGGGGGCTGGATAAAAATTTCCAGCCAGCCTAAAAATCTACAGTAGATGAAGAGTCTTTTTCTTTTTTTAAAAGACCACCTGTTTGAGACCCCCATAATGGGCCCGGTTTTTAAATAGTCCAAAACGATATCTAACTAAGGTGACAGCAGAACATTCTTTTTATTCACGAATCCAGAGTACAGAGAAAACGTGCAATGTTTCGACTCAAGCAAAAGAGTCTTTCTCAAGCATACATTAAGTGCCCATATGAACCAACTTTGAACCAACATGATCTCGCTCGTTCACTTCTCCCTGTAGGTAAAAGAAACCATAGTTAGTGATGTTAAAACACATTATTATCAAATTAAAATAATAAAAACAATACTAGCACTATCCACAATATACAGGGAATTTTAAATCCTATAGTTTATTGTATTAAATTCAATATTCAAAAGCCCAAAGGATGTAAATCCTTAAAGGGGTGATCATTTCTTAAATGGCCTTTAATAAGAGGGGATTAAAAAAAAGTAACTTTGCAATTAGATTAATACAAACTGTTTGTTATCACAGTTTCCTTATCTCGTTTTTGTTTACACTGATATCCAGGCTGGTCCCATCCCTCCCCTTTCATTTCACTACGAGAGTCATTTACATTTGTTCGGGGGCCCCCGTCGATTCACAGGAGCGAGCATTCCGTCTCTCTCACTCAGTAAGGGGGCCGGCCCCATTTTTATCTGGACACCAAAGAAAAAAAAATAACATTTCATGGGTTTACCAAAAACAGGAAACAACAATTGTAAGTCGTCCCCGCCTGATCAGATTTAAAAGGGGCCTTTGCAATTTTTTTCTGCACACCTAGCAGAAACACCGCAGCAGATTATACAAAACAAAAAAAAAACTTGTGTCTCGTGCCAATCTCCTTTGGAAAAAGGGGGATCTGTGCCATTTTAAAAAGAAAAATGGAAAAACTGAACAAATCTCCACGTGAAGCAACGAGATCATGCTCATTCTAGATTTTAATGAGGGCCCGTGGTATGTAACGCTCTTTTAAAAAAAGACTGCATAGGGAGAACACGTGACATGTGGACTCAGAGAGGGGGGGGTCCGGGAGCCCATGAACGTGACGCCCCTGCATTTCTAATTAATAAGCTGAGAAAGTATAATCAGCCGAACTAAAAAAGCGATACATCCCCTTCGATTCATAAATCCATTTCAATTGTTTTCTCAACAACAATTTATTCTGATCTCCACCGCTCTTCAAAGGGGTTACATGATCAATCACCCTAAATCTCAATTGAGAGACAGAGTGATTATTCTCAACAAAATAGTGAGCTACAGGTAAATCCAACATTTGGCGACATATAGTTTATTCTTATGTTTATTTATTCTCTCCCTTATTTCCATTGTCATCTCTCCCGCATATACCATACTGCATGGACAAACAATCTTGTAAAACGGGGATAAGTGAACACATTGAAATTTTCCTTGATCTTTAAAGACTTTCCCATATGTGGGTGACAGCAAGTATCAGGTTTTAAATAGGTCAGCTAATTACCTTATTGAGGCATATGGAATTGGGTCTGCTAACAAGGATATCAGGTGCAGGTTTACCAATTAGGGGTAATAAATAGCTTCAATACAAACCCCCAATAATTTGGGCGGGGGCCAAAGAAGAGGTCTGTTCTAAAATAATTGCTGAGTTATAGACTGCCAAATTGGAAACTGCTAGGCCGCCTTTTTTGTGACTGAAACATAACAACTATTTCATAATTCTGGTTCTACGACCGTTCCAAGTGAATTTAGCAAGTAGATACTGGAATTTGTGTATCATAGTGGTAGGAAGCAAATAGGGAATGGCCTTACAAATATAAATAAATCTGGGAAGTAAGGACATTTTGATGACATTAATTCTGGTAGTCCAAGATAAGTTGATTTTAAGTTGAAATTAAGGGCCACATGCATGAAAAGTGTCTAGGTCTAAAATTCACTTTGTTGCCCATAGCAACCAATCAGAGCGCCCCTTTCATTTCATATACTGCTCTGGAAAAATGAGAGGTGCGCTCTGATTGGTTGCTATGTGTAACAAAGGGAATTTTATACCTAGACAATTTTCATACATGTGGCTCTAAGCATTTAATTTCGGAGTCTAGTACATCATTTAAGTGATTGTAGTTGTCCAAGTAGATTCTAATGCATCTACTGATGTCAAGATAGGTCAGATTTACATAATCTCCTGAGGCCTTTTGAGAAAGAACTGATAAAGAGAATGACTGATTTATATTGCTCTGGGTAGAAACCTCTGGCAAAAAGGACATGAGAAGAGCATTGTATTGAAGGAAAAATCAATGTGTGGGTTAGTGGAACTCAGGTCTGTAATTCTCCTACACGCCTGCAATAGGTGAAGACTCTGGATGGGTTTCCCAGCATTGTTGGGAAGCAACTGTTTTCAATAACTCCACAGAATTAGAAAGAAAAGATTTTTGTTGAGCCGGTGCATCCAATAATCCATACTTCAAAGGATCTGGGAAGAAAGACTGCAAGGATTGTCCTTGGGAATTCTGTACCATTCTGAGATATACACTCATTTCAGGGTCTCACATGAAAGTGTGGCGCCCCATGTTTGGATCACCACAAAATAACTGTCTGTGTAAGGTTCCATATGCATTATTAGATATGATGAAAGTTAGTTTCTCTGCTAAGCACTGCATACAGATATTGTAACCCGATCTCTTACTGGGGATTCTACAATTTACCTCCATCCAGAGGTTAGGACACGGCCCCTAGTCAGAGGAAGAGGAAGTGTGCCGAGAGAGTGTAGTAGTGTGGGTAGAAGGAGGTTGCCTCATGTAGAGAGGGTGTGTGCCTTCCTACAGGGTAAAACTAGGGTATCAGTCCCTTGGCCACAGTGACTTCCAGAGTCTGTGGCAAACTGAGAAAACTACTTGGTGTTCACAAGTAGCAGAGTGAATTGCCCAGGAACTCAGCAACTCCACAGAGTCAGGGGTTCCACGGTGACAGAAGCCAGGATTCCTATAGGACTCACACTGTCTGTTTCTGGAAGGGATCACCGATCCAGCACTTTTCTCTCTTGGAAATTATGGAATCCAAGAGTCCTGTTATCAGATGTGTAACTAGCAGCAGGTGAGCTACACCACACTACAGCAGAGAAAATGAACTCTCATTGCACATATTTGGCAGAAATCCTATTTCCTGGACTGTGTAACACCTCCTGGCAATGTCTGCAGAGCTTCAGTAAATTGCAAGTGTTGATAACCCTGCCTGGATGTGTTTGTTTTCTGCCACATCATCCTGCACACCTGCCCTGGGAGTCAGCCCTAGGTGGGAAGGGGTAAATCATCAGGCACTAATTACCACCATCTATCTCCCAGGGATCTCCATTAGTGCCAGGCCGAACTCTGGCCGACAACCCCAATTGGCGTCACAACTAGAGATGGGCGAATTTCTCAAAAATTCGGTTCGGTCACTTCGCCGAATTTTCCGACAAAAATAAATTCGGTCCGAATTACTTCGGGACGAATCGCGTTAAAAAGCAGCTATATCCAGGCTGCACAGAGCCTGCAGGGTGCTGTAGAACGTTGTGCCATGCTTAAATATGCAGAGGGAGCTTGGTTTGGTCTTCATACAATGTTGTGTTTTAGTATGACACGCAGATGACTGCCGCCGCTCTTAGAATCGATTCACTATAAAATTCCCTGGGCACTTAAGAGGGCAAAACTGACCAAAAAACTCAAGCGGGAATGTAGCCTGATAAAGTCATGCCAGCGAAAGCTGGAAAAAAACAAGCTGAGAGCTCAGGTGGCAACATTAGTGACAGAGTGTGGAGGTGATGGCGGCAGCAGCATGAGGTCAGAGAGTGGCACAATGACATTCTGGAGGTGGCAAAACAGGAGGAAGCCACAGAATGGCACAATGACTGAGAGCGGAGGTCACGGCGGCAGCAGCATGAGGTCAGGCAGTGGCACAATGACACAGTGTGGAGGACACGGCAGCAGCCACAGCAGCAGCATGAGGTCAGAAAGTGGCACAATGACACAGTGTGGAGGACACGGCAACAGCCAGAGCAGCAGCATGAGGTCAGACAGTGGCACAATGACATTCTGGAGGTGGCAAAACAGTATTAGGCCACAGAGTGGCACAATCACACAGTGTAGAGGTCACAACAGCAGCAGTATGAGGTCAGGCAGTGGCACAATGACATTCTGGAGGTGGCAAAACAGGAGGAAGCCACAGAATGGCACAATGACTGAGAGCGGAGGTCACGGCGGCAGAAGCATGAGGTTAGGCAGTGGCACAATGACATTCTGGAGGTGGCAAAAACAGGACTTGGCCACAGAGTGGCACAATGGCTGAGAGTGGAGGTAACAACAGCAGCAGTATGAGGTCGGGCAGTGGCACAATGACATTCTGGAGGTGGCAAAACAGGAGGAAGCCACAGAGTGGGACAATGACACAGTGTGGAGGTCACGGCAGCAGCCACAGCAGCAGCATGAGGTCAGAAAGTGGCACAATGACATTCTGGAGGTGGCAAAACAGTATTAGGCCACAGAGTGGCACAATCACACAGTGTAGAGGTCACAACAGCAGCAGTACGAGGTCAGGCAGTGGCACAATGACATGCTGGAGGTGGCCAAAACAGTATTAGGCACAGTGTGCACAATGACACAGTGTGGAGGGCACGGCAGGAGTCACAGCAGCAGCATGAGGTCAGAGAGTGGCACAATGACCTTCTGAAGGTGGCAAACAGGAGGAAGCCACAGAGTGGCACAATGACTGAGAGCGGAGGTCACGGTGGCAGCAGCATGAGGTCAGGCAGTGGCACAATGACACAGTGTGGAGGACATGGCAGCCGCCACAGCAGCAGCATGAGGTCAGACAGTGGCACAATGACAAATTCTGGAGGTGGCAAAAAAAGGAGTAGGCCACAGAGTGGCACAATGACAGAGATTTGAGGTGACGGTGGCAGGAGCAACAGCATGAGGTCAGAGAGTGGCACAATGACAGAGTATTGAGGTGGGTGGCAATACCAGTCCCTGGTAAAGATGGTGGTAGGCAGTTGGAGAAACTGGCAGCAGATGTGGGGCATCAGGCGGGTGGCGGCATCAGAATAGTGGCTGAGGCAGGTAGTTTGAACCCAGACTGACGCCTAAGGCATTGGTGTGTGGAAATCCTGGCCGATCCACGCCTGATTCATCTTGACAAAGGTCAGTCGTTCCACATTTCCCGTGAACAAGCGGGTTCTCCTTGGGGTAACGATGGCCCCCGCCGCACTGAACACCCGCTCTGATGCCACACTACTGGCCGGGCAGGACAGCTTCTCCACTGCAAACTCGGCAAGTTGCGGCCACACATCCAGTTTGGCTGCCCAGTAGTCCAGCGGATCTTCTAACAGGTGGTGCTGTCCAAGTAGGCCACAACCTGTTGGTTCAGGGACTGCTCCAGGTCCTGCTGCTGCTGCTGGCGACTGCCCTCCTCACTAGGCGGGTGAAGGAAGCTGCTCATCAGTGACTCCAGACTTAGGTTACTACTGATAGAGCTGGTACTGCTCCTACCACCCCACCTTCCCCCAGCAGCCGCGGCAGTAGTACGTGAGCGCTGAGGAACCCCCTGGTCAGACCTGTCAGAGGAGGGACGATGCCGCACATAGGCAGCGGCCAACTGATTACGGAGGATTTCCCTATAGTATTTGAGTTTGTCCTCCCTCTCAATAGCTGGGAAAAAGGCTCCCATTTTGGACCGGTAGCGAGTGGGTCCAATAGGGTGGAGAGCCAGAAGTCATCCCTCTGCCGGATGCTGACTATTCGGCTGTCACTAGCCAGGCAAATAGCATGCTGTGGGCCATCTGCACAAGTGACTCCGAGGGGCTCCCTGCCTCCATTTCCACTGTATACTGCCACGGTGCTTGGGGGTCATCTGCCTCGTCTTCCTCATCTCCATCCACCTCCTCCAGCTGCTCCTGCTCCTCCTCTCTTGTCACCTGGGTAGAAAAAAATCCACTCATTTCACCAGACAATGCTTCTGCTCCAATGTCCTCCTCACTCCTCCTCCCCTCCTCCATTTCAGTCCCCACCGGATCTATGTGGCCACGAGATGTAGTCGCCACATCTCCAGTCCCCTGCCCAGACAGATTTTTCAGCATCTGTTCCAGGACATGAAGCAGTGGAATGACGTTATTCATCCCGTAGTCCTGGCGACTGACAAATAACGTGGCCTCCTCGAATGGCCTCAACAAACGGCAGGTGTCACGCATGAGCTGCCACTGGCTGACATCAAAGTTACACAGGGGAGTACTTCTGTCTGCTTGGATCATCAAAAATCGTTAATGGCCTGTCTCTGTTCATACAGTCGGTCCAACATGTGCAGGCTGGAATTCCAACGGGTGGAAACATCGCATATCAGAGTGTGTTGGGGGAGGCCGTTCTTCCGCTGAAACTCGAGGAGGGTGGTCCTGGCTTTGTACGAATGGATAAAGTGCATGCACAGTTTCCTGGCCATTTTCAGAATCTGCTGAAGATCGGTGGAAGACTTCAGGAACCTTTTCATAACCAGATTTGAACACGTGCGCCATGCAGGGCGCATGGACCATCCCTCCTCGGATGCAGCGCGGACACCATGTTCCTCTATTGTCTGTCCTATGGTTCCGATTTGCAGTTGGCACAGAGAAAGCCACACATCGATTTCTTGCTGCATGACGCGGAGCAGTTCTCCCCTGTGTGACTTCGTTCGCGAGGCAAGCAGGTGTAGAAACTGCGTGACACCGCTGTGCCCTACACATGTGGTATGATGGAGCAGTACTTGTGGAGGCTGAGATGGTGGTGATGGTGGAGGAGGAGGAGGCGGACATTGGCGCAGGTGCAGCAGTTTGACAACGTGGAGGAGAAAGCGGCATCTCCTGTCCAAGTTGTTGGTGTGCCTGGGCTGGAAGCACATTCACCCAGTGGGCCGTAAAGGACATGTACTGGCCCTGACCGTAGTTACAGCTCCAGACGTCCGCGCTGCCGTGCACCTTGGAACAAACCGATAAGCTCAAGGACTGGCCCACCTTCTGTTCTACATATTTATGAAGTGCTGGTACTGCCTTTTGGAAAAGAAATTACGGCTTGGAAACTTCCATCTCGGCTCGGCACAAGCCATTAGTTCTCTGAATGGTGCAGAGTCCACCATTTGGAAAGGGAGGGACTGCAATACCAACAACTTGGACAGGAGCTACGGTCAGCTTCTGCCACTTAGGATGGTTGGACGCATACTGTTGTCTCTTTGCAATCGCCTCGCTGAACGACTGCTGGCGCCATGAGTAGCGAGGAGCAGGAGCATCTGGACCAGGAGATGATGTCAAAGAGAAACAGCTCCCTTCTGCAGAGGTGGTGGAGCCTTGACTGGTTGCAATGGCAAGCGAGCCACTGGGCGCTGATGCTGCTGCTGTTGCTGCGGCAGCAGGATGGACCACCACATCTGAGCCACGTTTCTCCCAGGCCACCGGATGGTGACGCTGCATGTGTTGACGCAGGGCGTGGTGCCAACGTTAGCTCCTGGCCACGCTTCACTTTCTGCCCACAGATTCTACATATACCCATATTCGGCTCCTCGGTGTCTTAGCAAAGAACTGCCACACCGCCGAGTATCGGATTTTACCGCCAACGCTCCGCACTGAGTGACTACTGCCGCCGCTGCCTCGCTGAGCCCTGTGCGCTGACTTTCTTGGACCTGCAAAGCGGGTTTTTTACCCCGTGGCCGCTTGGCTCCCGACCTCACACTGCTGCTATCCTGCTGACTCATGGCCACATGACCCACTTGCTGGTTGCGCTGCTGCCTCACCTGGCTCCCAAGTGCGGTCGGCTACATCATCATCTATTTTTGTTTCATCGTCACTGCTGTCCTCATCACCGGTCTTGGTATGCCGAGGCTGACCTCTCACAACATGACCTCCCATGCCACTATCCACATCTATACCTTGCCGCCTACTGCAAGAAGCATGGGATATTGGCCCCATTTCTTCGCTGCCAAGTAGCTGCTGACTGCCCTCCTCAAATTGTTCATCCTCGCTATATAGTGGCGCTGAGCCCAGACCACATAGTAGATCTCTGGCTGAGGGAACCGGATGGGACAGAGGCGGATTGAGGACAGGTGAGGGTCGCTGACCCGCTCCCGGGCCATGCCACCTAAGGGGTGTGTCTGACGTTCCCACCGACTCTTGGCTGGGGTTGTCAGATGTCATCTGAGAGGAAGTGGATGACCTATTCAACCAATCAAGAAACCTTGGGTTGCTAGTCAGCACACGGCCGCTAGATGACAGCGGCAGTTGTGGCCTCACCGAGTGACCCCTGCTGCGACGTCCCCTTGCTGTGCTGCGACCTGGGCCTGCTCCAGGAATGTTTGTGCCTCTGCCACTCGCAGGTGAAGAGCCTGCACCTCTCTGTCTGACCTACTGTTTGTTCTAAAATGTACAGACACTGTTTGATGAAGATATCTGTATATGATAAATACACACCCTGTATTTGACTCCAAATGAACCCACTAAGAAGCTTGGGTAACCCTTAGATATAAATTGCGCTCCACAAATGGGAAGAAAAAATTTACTTGTATGTGCCGTTTAAAAACTCTGTGTGTTTTACTAAATGTAAAAGCACAAACAGGCTTGATTAACCTTCGGACATGAATTAGGCTACAGGAAAAATGTATATATTTTGGCGTTGAAAAAGACGGTTTATTTTTGTCAGCACACCAGCAAAACAACTATTAATTAACCCCTGGATGTAAATTGTGCCAAGGAATTGAGCCGCACAAACTAGTAGCTTTGTAGCGTGTTACAATTGCATGTTTTCTACGCCACACAACAAGAGATACAGTTGTAATTAACCTTTGCTTGTGAATTAGGCTACAGGAAAAATGTATATATTTTGGCGGTGAAAAAGACGGTTTATTTTTGTCAGCACACCAGCAAAACAACGCTTAATTAACCCCTGGATGTAAATTGCGCCAAAGAATTGAGCCGCACAAACTAGTAGCTTTGTAGCGTGTTACAATTGCGTGTTTTCTACGCTACAAAACAAGAGATACAGTTGTAATTAACCTTTGCTTGTGAATTAGGCTACAGGAAAAATGTATATATTTTGGCGTTGAAAAAGACGGTTTCTTGGGGTCAGCACACCAGCAAAACAACGCTTAATTAACCCCTGGATGTAAATTGCGCCAAAGAATTGAGCCGCACAAACTAGTAGCTTTGTAGCGTGTTACAATTGCGTGTTTTCTACGCTACACAACAAGAGATACAGTTGTAATTAACCTTTGCTTGTGAATTAGGCTACAGGAAAAATTTATATATTTTGGCGTTGAAAAAGACGGTTTCTTGGGGTCAGCACACCAGCAAAACAACGCTTAATTAACCCCTGGATGTAAATTGCGCAATAGAATTGAGCAGCCAAAAATGAATTGGTATTTGTATTGTAAAAACGCTGTTTCTTTAAATGAATACAACAGGAACTGGCTTAGATCCCACTTGGATATTGAATGTATATGCAGCTGCAGTGGACGCACACTGGATTTCAGATCCAATACCCCAAAAAATTAGAAATAGAACATTAAGAGAACAGTCTCTGAGACAAGCTGAGACACCCCACAGAAATCGCTATATAAAAATCAGTTCTTCAGTAAGAGCTATCAGCCGCGGCAGCACCTTCCCTGATCAGTACAGTGAGAGGGGTATGAGCTCCCAGCATCGCGCCTGGACTTATATAGTGCGGTGACGTCACAGAATCCCGCCAGTCTCTGATTGGCTTCATCTCTGCACATGTCATGCAGGCTATGCCCTTCTTCCTCCCAGAGTGCTTTGCCCCATGTAGCGCCATGTGCTCGCAGCCATTTTATCAATCAAAAGCACACTTCGTTCACCCGAAGTACCCCAAAGTTCGACTTCGTTCCGAACCGAAGTTTTCCTGAAATTCTAAACGAATTCCACTTCGTTAGAATCAATTCGCCCATCTCTAGTCACAACCTTTTTTCAATAACTTCCTCTTTGCCGAACTGGCGCCAATCCTGGCTAGGCCTGCCCAGCCCTCGGACCCCCATGTACTACTACCGAGGTCGGCTGGGGCAGTACAGCTTTTTCCTGGCGTCACGAACAGGATTCTGAAGTGCCTAAAAGGGTCCACAGCTACAGAGGTGGTGAGTCACAATCCCGTAGGGGTTAACGAGTGGGGAAGATGTATCAGCCCAGCAACCCCTCAGGCCTCAGCCCAGTGGTGGCACATCTTCTGTGGGATCTAACCTTAGTGTTGCAGCAACTGTGGCTCCCATACTGCCACTCACCATGCCTTATATACCCGGTGCAACATGGCTGCCACAATATACAGGTGAATCGCACACTCTAAGTGACTTCAAAGAGAAGATGATCAGCCTGTTTGGAATTTGTTATAGGAGAAAAATTGAGCAGCACCAGTTTTTCTTATTTCTTTATATCTTTATTCCACAGGATACATCAGGATAAAAGCACACACACTCTGGACAACAGCCGTTTCGCGTCACATCACGCTTTGTCAAGGCATGCTGGGAGCTAGCACAGCTGCGCTATTTAACTCTACCTCGGTACCCTTTAGATCCTAGTACCTTTTAGCACAATAACACACAAGTTAAAATACTCATAAAAACACTGATAAATCATTTCTCTCATTAAGTCCTAACGGATCCAAGCCCTCTGCTTTCAGGATCCCTGGGAGTACCCCGTTTAATAAATCACATTCGTAGTGAGCATGAAGGAGATACCTCTAGTATTCGTTTCGCCGGGATTGAACAGGTCAGTGGAAGTGATGTTAGAATTGATAGAGATACAAAATTGTTACAATGTGAGTCAAGATGGATCCTGAAAGCAAAGGCCTTGGGTCCTTTAGGACTTAATGAGAGAAATGATTTATCAGGTACCAGGATCTAAAGGGTACCGAGGGAGAGTGAAATAGCGCAGCTATGCTTCCTTCCAGCATGCCTTGACAAAGCGTGATGTGACGCGAAACGGCTTTTGGCCAGAGTGTGTGTGCTTTTATCCTGATTTATCCTATGGAATAAAGATATAAAGAAATAAGAAAAACTGGTGAGTGCCGCTCATATTTCTGTCCTATTATGGAATTCTACATGGACTTTCTCTTATTTGAGCTGATCACCACCGTGTAGTTCTGAGGTGAATTGGCTTTTGGATTAAGTGAATAAATTGTCTGTGAGCCGTGCTATTGGGAAACGGTGCCGCCTTATTTTGCTTCTGTTGTTATTTGGACTTTATTTGTCTGCTATCTAAAGGCTTGAGCACGTACCATTAAGGGCTCGTATATAATGGAACTATAATACTGATAAAAGAAAATGAGAAATCCATTCGCCCTAATACCATAGATTCAGTACGGGAAGATATTAGCACATTTTGTGCACAATGTAACATTTATGACGAGATAAAAGTCTTAAGTACACGGACTTTGGAGTTCAGGATACTAACCTTGGCAGAAAAAGAGGTTCGCCTGTTTTGGACCAACAAAACCTTACAATCGTATTGTGAGAGTGAACTAGGGGCCTGCGTTTATTTAAGGAAATTTCCCAATATCAAGATGATCCTGATTTTGTGGCACAATGGAAGCAAGCACATATAGAACATTCTGTGAGTCTTACCCGCTTAGTGCTTGATAGGTCAAAAAAAGAATATGACCAAGTGTATGAAAAATTGAAACAGCAAAGTGTGAATTCAAATCAAAACTCACCACAGCACAGTGGAGTAGCTCTTTGAGCAAAATGGAGCCACGCTTCGTGCCAACTCAAAATCAGATCAAGGAACAAAAGAAAGATAAGTTTGTTTGGGATAAGTTGGACTTTGAACCAGATCGTGTTTTTACATGGAAATCTCAGTTAAAAAAGAATATGAATCGAAGAACAACTTGGAGGAGATCACGCATTCCAAATAAAAGGACTGACTATTGGACCACCGACTCAGGATCTGATTCCAGCACAGTGGATGATATGATGAAGGTGCAATATGAGCATGCCAGATCAAATTCACGGGACAGTGATAATTCATCATCACAAAACTCTTTAGGCGGAGGATCCACCGAGGGGGCAGAAAGAAAAATAAGCTACCCTTACAGAAGGGGTGGTACGAAGAGGAAGCAGGTCTCTTGGAGAAGGTAGAGTGTCCTACTCCTCAGAATTCCACAAGCAAAGTAAAGGTGAGTGAAACCAATGTGATTAACAAATCAGGAATAGAATTGACGGAGGCTGATAGATCACTGTTGTCTAGAGGTTTAAATTTTTGTATAAGGTAGTCTTTTGATTATGTACAGTTCCAAATAGATTTGAGCAAATCATTAAGAAAGATCAATTTACATAAGCTATTTAAAAAACAAACAAAAGGATATGATACAAATAGTAACGGAGGGGGATAAATCAACGGTTGTTGATAGGTTAGGTTTCTCCTTCGGTACTAACATGACGGATATGGATCGTAATATCGTCAGCGATCTGGTAGATCTTATGAGTGAGGATAGTCCCATGGAACATCAGAAGGAGGATACATTTGTAGGAGGGATAAAATCTGCTTTTTTTCCCCCCCCTTGTCACCGGGCTCAGCACTTGCCTCATTTTATGATGCGGTTCTGAGAGATATCAAGGCTTTGATATACCCTAGATTTGTGTTAAATCTCACACCTGAAGAGGTACATGCCTTGAAAAAAATTGGGTAATAACTAGTGTTGAGCGATTATTATCGACAAAGTTGAAATCGGCACGGTTTTTATGTTGATCGGATTTTTTCGATCACACGATAATTTAGGTTAAAATCTCACTATTTTTAAAATATCGCCCCAATTTTCCCCGCTTCCTGTCTTTTTGGCGGCCAGCAAATCATTAGAGAATAAAACGGGGGTTGGCTGGGTGTGCGACGTATGGACTGGGATGGGGTATGGTTTTATTGGCTGGAAAAAAATCACATGACCTGTTTTAATAGAACACCCCCCTTCCTTTTTTATGATCAGGGGGGTTGTTTGTGTATCATGAGAGGACGTGTGCTCGGTCTCTTAAAAACGCTCAGCAAAACTGTTTTTTTGTTCACCAGACAAACTATGCGTTTAGCTGTACAGCCGGGGGGGGAAAGTTGGGGGGGGGGACGAACAAACAGACGGGGGCAGGGGCGGCAGGCAGGCTTTTGAAAGGAGGTGGAAAATTGTGCAGCCCGACTTGCTTTGCCCCTGATTGAAATTGGTTTTTTTAATTTTTTGGCCCAGTTTTTGGTAAAGAAAATTACCTTTGTATTTTGTGCACCCTTTTACTTTTCAGGTACAGATTTTTCTAGTAATGAGGTTTTTATTTGATAGGTGCAAAACTTCTTTTATTTCTTTACACGTTTTAATTGGGTTTTTTTTCATTTTGGTGCAGCTAGTTTTGTTAAAAGCCCCACTTTGTTCTTTAATAGGTACAGAACTTTTTTTGTCCCCGCGGGTGAATTTATGGGGTGCAAAAACCAGTTTTATTACCGCACAATTTAAATTTAGGTTTAGTTCACTTTAGTCAGCCCTTTTTTGTTTTAAAAGCCCCATCTTGTACGGTTTCCATACAGAATTTGCTATAATTGCAGGTGTATTTTATAGGGAAAAAAAACCACCTATTTTTAAAAGTACACAATTTATTCCCATATTTTTCACTTTGGCGCAGCCCAGCTTTGTTAAAAAGCCCCACTTTTTATTTCAATAGGATACAGAACTTTTCCAGTCAAGCGGTGTTTTTAAAGGGCAAAAACCATGTTTTTTACCCGTACACAATTTAATTATGTTTTTCATTTGGGCAGCCCCGCTTTATTCAAAGCCCTTTTTTTTTTTCCCAAAGGATAAAAACTTTTTAGTCCCGCAGGTGTATTTTAGGTGCAAAAAAACCACCTTTTATATCCGTACACAATTTAATTAGGTTTAGTTCAGTTTGGCAAAGGCCATTTTTTTTTAAAAGACCCATCTTGTACGGATATTCCTTACAGAAATTTTCTGTAATTTCGGTGTATTTCATAGGTGCAAAAAAAATTTATTAACATTTTAAAAATTTTTTTCCCGTTTTTTCACTTTGGGCACCCCGCTTTATTCAAAGCCCCTTTTTTTTTTTACAATAGGTACAAAACTTTTTAGTCCCCGAGGTGTTTTATAGGTGAAAAAAACCACCTTTTATTACCCCGTACACTTTAAAAATTGGGTTTTTGTTGTTTGGCGAAGGCCATTTTTATTAAAAGACAATTTGTAGGGAAATTTTTTCCTTTACAAATTTTCAGAAATTTTTTATGGGAAAAAAAATTTTTTCAGTTTTTTTTTTCATTTGGGGGGTTTTGCAAAAAAAACCCCCAAAAAAAATTTTCCTAAAATTTTTTAAAAAAAATTTTTAACCCAAAATTTAATTCGTGTTTTTCACTTTGGCGCAGCCGCTTTTTCAAAGACCCTTTTTTTTTCTTAAATAGGAACAAAACTTTTCTGTCACCGCAGGTGTTTTATAGGTCCAAAAACCACCTTTTATTATCCGTAAAAATTTTAAAAATTGGGGTTTAGTTCAGTTTGGCAAAGGCCATTTTTTTAAAGGCCCCATCTTGTACGGATATTACCATACGAAATTTTTCTAGAAATTTGCAGGTGTATTCATAGGTAAAAAAAACCACCTATTTTAACAGAACAATTTAATTCCTTTTTTCACTTTGGCGCACCAGCTTTGTTAAAAGACCCACTTTTACTACAATAGGATTGAACTTTTCAGTCCGGGTTTGTTTTTTAAAAGGGTTTTGGCAAAAAACCCGTTTTTTTTTTCCGTACAAAATTTTAAAATTACTGTTTTTTCACTTTGGCGCACCCCAGCTTTGTTCAAAGACCCATTTTTTTACTTAAATGGGAACCAGAATTTTCTAGTCACCGCAGGTGATTTAGGTGCAAAAAACCACCTTTTATTATCCGTAAAAATTTTTAATTAGGTTTTAGTTCAGTTTGGCAAAGGCCTTTTTGTTAAAAGACCCATCTTGTAGGGATATTCCCATACAGAAATTTTCTAGAAATTTGCGGTGTATTTCATAGGTGAAAAAAAACCACCTATTAAAAACGTATAAATTTATTTCGTGTTTTTCCTTTGGCGCAGCCCAGCTTTGTTCAAAAACCCATTTGTACTCCAATTGGTGCGAACTTTTCAGTAACTGCGGGTGTATTTATAGGTGAAACCCCCGTTTGTTTCTGTATATTTTTTAATAGCTGTATTGCACTGGTGCGGCCTATTTTTTTTTCAAATACCCACGTGGTATACAATTTGATAAAAAAATTTTCTCGCAACGTTTGTTTGTCATTGCTGAAAAAAAAAACGAAAATTTTTTATCCGTGTAATTCTGAATGTTTTATTGCGCTCGTTAAATTCTTTTGGCTCTTGTATGATATTTTGTTAAAAACTATCAATTCCTAGTCTATGGGAGTTGTAAATCCTGGGACTAAAAGAAGAACCCTGTTGATTTTGTTTACGGTTCTCCTCAGACCGCATTTCACAGGTATTCTTTTGAAAAAAATTCATTTTCTAATCCTAGTTGGTGTAGGAAATTAGGTTGATTTAAGAATAGTTGTGATTTCCCGTCTTTTAATAAAGCTTTAAAAAAAATTTTCCATACCTTCTTAAATTTTTATCTTTTGAACATGGAGGAATTTGCAGGTGGTAAGGAGCAAGAGGGGATAGGACTGGTGGTGGAGGTAGGAGGGGGAAGGGTGCTCCTTCCATTTGGGGCGACAACACGCATGCCTGGATGTCGGTTGCAGGGGGTCGGGCCCCTGTCATCGCGGGGTAAGGCCCTGTGAATCTCGGGTAACGAACAGCGCCCCAATCTGTTCTTCAGGGGGTTTTAAGCAACTGACCCGCAGTCTTACCTCCTGTCCTCCAGTCACGGCCCACAAATGTCGTCATCAGCATATCAGCACCCTTCCAACTTGAAGCAAAGGCAGCCCAAAGTTAAAATTGTGTACCCCACCCTGGTTAATCCATTTTCTGAAGCCTCTTTGATGAAAAAATGGGGTTTGGGGTCAGGGGGGCATGTTAAAAGTCAAAAGGGCCCAAAAGAGGATGATTTTGTTCCCTTGCCCCCATTTTTATGATGCCACGAGGGGAGAAGGAAGGGGTTTTCAATCGGCCAAAATCCTGGGTGGTGGGAAAAAGCCTTGCAGTGCCTCTTGCTTAAAGCCCGCAGCTCCTGGATGCAGAATGTCAGGACGACCAAGTCACCCGTGTTGATGTAATGATGACGACTTGTGGATCCAACGTGTTTTTCAGCAGAATTTGCTTGCCAGCGCTTCATCACCGAAAGAGGGGGATGTCGATGGGGCCGTGTCGTACGGGTCCCCCCTCAAAAAGGGGGGGGTGGGCAGAAGTCGCGAGATGATTTCCCCCGCCACGATCAAACGGAAACACCGCCCGCTCGCTTATCGCCGTCGAAAAGGTCGGACCTCTCAAGCCTGGGGCCTTTTTTGAGCAAGCCTCTGATTCGCCGCGTGTCATATGCCCTTTTGCCGTTAAACATCTTTTAGGGAAAAAATCTTAGGTGTTTAAACCCCCACCCAAAATGTCGGTACATGCAGGAATGATGAGTTGAAATGGAGGCAAAATTGGCCAAAAAAGGCAACACGATGCCGGGCTTCCAAAACCCCTTTTCAACCTCCTCTCCCCCTCCTCCCCTCCCCCAACCAAGCGTTGTCGCTGCCCCTGTTCTCAGAGTCATGTCAGAGATCAGCCTCCGCTTCAGCCTCACCGTCCCCCGGGACCCCCGTACCATCAGAGGCCATCCTACCTTTCCTTCCCCCATTTTTTCGACTTGCACCCGTCAGCGACCCTTAGCAGCCCGCCCTTTTGTCTTCAAGGTTTTGGGGGAAAAAAGAAACACTTTAACCCCAAACCCCTCCCAAAGCCAAAAGTGAATGTCGGCATTGCCAGGCTTTTGGCCTTTGGAAATGTTGCCTTTTCCCTTTGGTGGACACAAATGGGGGTTCCCCCCACGTCATGGCCCTTGCTGCCCCCAATACCAGATGCAAGGGGTCATTTCTTTGCAGAAAAACCGTCCCTGCCCCGGCCCGCCCATGTCTCTAAAATTTCAAGCACGTTGTCTGTTCTATGTCCGGAAAATCCCTCTGACCACCGACAATGGATAGTAAGCACGGCCAAGGCCGCTATATCTCTTTGCAGCTCATGGGTGAGCTGGGTGGGTGTCTCTGGTGGTTTTAAAAAAGGCTTCGGCTCGGCCTCAGGTCTTTCAAAACGCAGGGATGGTGCAGGGTTCCTTTCCCCCCGGTCCCTTTTTGGATCCCGGGCCCCGAGAAACCAGGCGTGGTTGAAATTAATCTGTCTTGGGGGCCCTCCAACAAGGTCAGGAGCTGTGGGGCACTTAAGCAACAAGACCGAGCGCTGGGGTGGGTGAAAAGAACCTTGGCCAGGAAAAGGGGGTGTCCCTAATGGTCGAAATTTTTCGGCCACCCCTTTGTGGTAGGCTGGGGCCATCCTTGCCTGAAAATTCATGAAATTGTTGTCCCGAAATTTCTAAAGCATCCCGGGTCTGGGGTGCCTGTGAGGAAGGCTCGGGTCTGAGTTCGCACTTCTGTGTTCGCACCTGCTTGTCCCCCT
Organism: Phyllomedusa bahiana; assembly: GCA_025379985.1. NCBI lineage: Eukaryota > Metazoa > Chordata > Amphibia > Anura > Hylidae > Phyllomedusa > Phyllomedusa bahiana. The sequence goes on from JAODAL010018109.1 coordinate 48,102, forward strand.
GGTGGGTTCAACTAGCTCGACCCCCCGTCAACCCTTCATTGTTGACGTGGCAACAGCTGGGAATTCCCCCTCCAAAATGCTCCCGCGATTGTGGCAGCACGTAAAGCCATCACGCAGAACGAAGTGTAAATGGCCTGACAAGCAGCGGTGGGACCTCGGGGTGTTGGCCATGAGAGTGGAGGAGGTGAAAGAGCGCTGCACCATCCTTGCCCGTTTTGAAAAAGCCCAAAAAAATGGTCAATGCGGCAATGCCCCTTTTCGCTAGCATTGTGGTGTCTTGGTTCTGGAAGTGTTGGACACTCTGAAAATCAGGGCCGCCGCGACCGAGGAGAAGACGGACACAGATGCGGACATGGCTTTCTCTCCGTCGGAATACACAAGGCCCCCGTTTCACAATTTTATGGTCTTCATTAGGCAGTGGTTCGGGGTCCAGGGTAGTGCAAGGCGGCGCATCAGCTCTCAGGGGGCATCATCTGAGGCAAGCAGGGCTGTGTTGAAGCTGAGCGGAGGAAGCAGAGGGGAGGAGGTGGGTATTCCTGGAGGACCCACGTTACCGCCGTCCCTGCCTTGGAAAAGGGGTTTGGGGCCCAATTTGGGTGGAGAAGGAAGATGAGGAAGACGTTTTCTAGTGCCCCCCGACCCAGAGGCTTGGGAAATTTAAGGCTCCATCTCTCAATGAGTGCTTGGTTTCCCATTTTTTCCGACTGATCCCCGCATTAGGCCTCAAAATGAACAACAGTTACTGGGTGGCCCCCCTCCTGGATCCCCCGGTACAAACCAAATCAGATTTCCTTCCCAAAACCTAAATAGAGAGTAAAATGCAAAGAAAAGGAGACCCTTTTGATTGATCAACTGGGAATCTGTTTGTCTGCTTTTCCGTTCTTCAAAAGTCACGGTTTTGGGAAAAATTTTTCAGGACGTGACAGTGGAGAGCAAAGAAGGCAGCGGCAAACAGCAAGGCAATGTGAGAAGCCTAATGGGTGCCTCTGGCAATTTTATTTCCAAGCATGTAATGCAGGGCACACATCAACCCACAGAGACAGCTTTAAGTATGGTGCCGCTATCTGCGTCTCAACACCATGTTTTTGGAAGGGGTTCAGGACCCAATCGACTTTTTGGGTTTTTGAAAAAGGATGAAAGGCCGAGCTCGTGGCCACGCCATAGGGTTTGTCCTGCCAGCAGCCCGGTCATATCTGAGCGGACCTTAACACAGCTGGAGGGGTCTACAGACAACGCATCGGTTTTTCCCCAAAATAATGTGGATCGTTTGATTTTATCAAGTGAATCAGGCATGGATTTTTGTGATGTTGTGGCCCCCAAATTGCCGGGTACCGATTTTTTCCGGTCTACTTCACTTCCTTCAAACAGAAATGGTCCCCTTTAAAACATTTTTTTTTAAAAAGATCATTTCTCTCTGCAATTTTTTTCTCAGTTTCCCCAAAAAACTTTTGTGGTTTTGCTGTTGGGGACTGTAAAAAAACCAAGGTTTCTGACAAACCGTATTCCCTTTTCTCACTTTTATCTTTAGAATTTTTTTTGCATTGTTTGGTTTTTGGGGTCTTTTTGTGTGAGTTTTGCTATAATTATGGTCCCTTTTGGAACAGAAATGGGCTCTAAGTGGCATTTCTCCATCCCTTTTTAATGTGGCTGAGAAGTATATTTATAATTTTTTGGGTCATGTTGCTGTGAGATACGCTATAATCATGTCCTTTGGAAAAGAAATGTGGCTTTAAGTGGGATTTCTCCCACTATTTTTAAAAAGGGCTGGAAGTCATATTTTTTTAAAATTTTTTGGGGTCTGTTGCTGTGAGATACAGCTATAATCATGGTCCTTTGGAACAGAAATTTTTGGCCCCTTTTAAATGGCATTTCTCTCTCACTTTTTTAACATGGTGGAAGTCATTTTTTTTTAAAATTTTTGGGCATTTCGCTTTGAAATGCGCAAAACTACAGGTTATTTTAAAAATGTTGTTTTTTTAACAGACATTTGTTTTCACAATTGTCAAAAAAAGGCCCCAAGGGTCATGTTTTAATTTTTGGGGGCATTTTGCTGTTTAAATGCAGCTATTTTATTTCAGGTCCTATTTAAAAAAATGTGGTTTCTAAATACATTTGTTTTTCCAATTGTCAAAAATTGGTCAAGGGGCATGTTTTGAATTTGGGGGGATTTTGTGTGAAATGCGCTTTACAGGTCCTTTTCTAAAAAAATTGGTTTCTAAAAGAAAATTGTTCTTTACAATTGTCAAAAAAGGCTCAAAGGTGATGGTGCTGTCAAAAACAGGAATAGGTAGGACACTGTTAATGGACACATATTGCAAAATGACTTGTTTTTGTGCAAGATCTTTAAAATAGCTAGCAATTACTGTAGTGAGACAACCCATTTAATACAATTAAAAAAAACTGAGAAATAAAGACGTGGTGGGATTCCATCCTATTTTAAAAATGTGTTTTCTAGAAATTAAACTACTAAAAACTTGCATGTACAAAATAGCTGATACAAATATTCCTCTGAATTGTACAAGGGAGATACAGGAAGACTTGAACAGATGTAGGTTACCCAGGACAGGTATAGTCAATGTCCAGTTCAACTAAAATGGTGGTTAAAAGACTCCTTTTTCCGGCACTTTTTTAATCTGTGGGTCAGATAGGTTTAAGGGTCATGCTGCGTTCCAGGACAGGGATAATCAATGTTCAGTTCAAGTAAAATGATGGTTCAAATAATACTGCCACTTTTTAATTTGTGGGTCATGCAGATTTAAGGGTCATGCTGTGACACAAGACAGGGATAGTGAATGGTCTGTGATTTTCTTTCTGTGGCTTTTATAACCTAAGTGTGTTGCCTAAGATGTAGCACGTATCCATTTGACTGTTGTGGATGTTAATTCCAGCTTCTCCAGACCTATTAGGGTGTAAGAATGAAGGTGTTGTTCCACTCCCATAGACTTTAATGGTCATCTGCGATAATCTATTATCGACTATCGGAAAACGTCTTGATAATTGCCAATATCGACCCGATGACGATAGTCAAAGTAATTGATCATCACTAGTAATAACCCTAATATTGTAATTAAGCCCGCTGACAAGGGAGAAATATTGTAATTATGGATAAAGAATATTATCTAGGAGAGGCAAATAGACAAATGAATGACCAGATGACCTATAGGTAATTATTAAAAGATCCAACAGAAAATCATAAAGGACAGCTTCAAACACTGTTTCAAAAAGGGATACAAAATAAATATATTTCACAACGTTTGGCAGAAAGATTATTCCCCAAAAAGATTTCAAAACCATATTGGTACTTTTTGCCGAAAGTGCATAAAAGCCTAGATCATCCATCGGGGTGTACGATTGTCGCCAGTAGGTGGTCGATTACGGAACCAGTCTCACAGTATCTAGATTGGGTTCTAAGACCATTGTTAGCAAATGTTCCCTCATTTCTGCTCCAGAATTTGGATCAAATTAATATAGCTCCTGGCTGCAGTCTGGCAACGATTGATGTTCACAAGGCATTATGGGAAAGGAGCTGGAAAGCTCACTGCGCCCTCTATAGGTTGTAACAAATCCTCAATTTACTTCTGATTCACTGAATCTTTGAGAAGCAAAAAGGAATAATTGTCAAGCCATATTGCTCATCTACATACGCGTTTCGGGGTTTTGCCCCTCATCAGTGTAGAGCAGAGCGATATTGGCTTAACTGGTGGGAGGCAATGAGTGAGTATGAGGAGGGGAACATCTCTCCTTATGGAGAGCACCAGTTAAGGTGTGTAGTGTTTTGTTTTGCCTTTTAGCCCACTACTAAGCATCTGCATATCACAAGGCATTATGGGAAAGGAGCTGGAAAGCTCACTGCGCCCTCTATAGGTTGTAACAAATCCTCAATTTACTTCTGATTCACTGAATCTTTGAGAAGCAAAAAGGAATAATTGTCAAGCCAATATTGCTCATCTACATACGCGTTTCGGGGTTTTGCCCCTCATCAGTGTAGAGCAGAGCGATATTGGCTTGACTGGTGGGAGGCAATGAGTGAGTATGAGGAGGGGAACATCTCTCCTTATGGAGAGCACCAGTTAAGGTGTGTAGTGTTTTGTTTTGCCTTTTATCCCACTACTAAGCATCTGCATATCACAAGGCATTATGGGAAAGGAGCTGGAAAGCTCACTGCGCCCTCTATAGGTTGTAACAAATCCTCAATTTACTTCTGATTCACTGAATCATTGAGAAGCAAAAAGGAATAATTGTCAAGCCAATATTGCTCATCTACATACGCGTTTCGGGGTTTTTCCCCTCATCAGTGTAGAGCAGAGCGATATTGGCTTGACTGGTGGGAGGCAATGAGTGAGAAATGAGGAGGGGAACATCTCTCCTTATGGAGAGCACCAGTTAAGGTGTGTAGTGTTTTGTTTTGCCTTTTAGGCCCACTACTAAGCATCTGCATATCACAAGGCATTATGGGAAAGGAGCTGGAAAGCTCACTGCGCCCTCTATAGGTTGTAACAAATCCTCAATTTACTTCTGATTCACTGAATCTTTGAGAAGCAAAAAGGAATAATTGTCAAGCCAATATTGCTCATCTACATACGCGTTTCGGGGTTTTGCCCCTCATCAGTGTAGAGCAGAGCGATATTGGCTTGACTGGTGGGAGGCAATGAGTGGGTATGAGGAGGGGAACATCTCTCCTTATGGAGAGCACCAGTTAAGGTGTGTAGTGTTTTGTTTTGCCTTTTAGCCCACTACTAAGCATCTGCATATCACAAGGCATTATGGGAAAGGAGCTGGAAAGCTCACTGCGCCCTCTATAGGTTGTAACAAATCCTCAATTTACTTATGATTCACTGAATCTTTGAGAAGCAAAAAGGAATAATTGTCAAGCCAATATTGCTCATCTACATACGCGTTTCGGGGTTTTGCCCCTCATCAGTGTAGAGCAGAGCGATATTGGCTTGACTGGTGGGAGGCAATGAGTGAGTATGAGGAGGGGAACATCTCTCCTTATGGAGAGCACCAGTTAAGGTGTGTAGTGTAGTCAAGCCAATATCGCTCTGCTCTACACTGATGAGGGGCAAAATCCCGAAACGCGTATGTAGATGAGCAATATTGGCTTGACAATTATTCCTTTTTGCTTCTCAAAGATTCAGTGAATCAGAAGTAAATTGAGGATTTGTTACAACCTATAGAGGGCGCAGTGAGCTTTCCAGCTCCTTTCCCATAATGCCTTGTGATATGCAGATGCTTAGTAGTGGGCTAAAAGGCAAAACAAAACACTACACACCTTAACTGGTGCTCTCCTTATGGAGAGATGTTCCCTTTCCTCATACTCACTCATTGCCTCCCACCAGTCAAGCCAATATCGCTCTGCTCTACACTGATGAGGGGCAAAACCCCGAAACGCGTATGTAGATGAGCAATATTGGCTTGACAATTATTCCTTTTTGCTTCTCAAAGATTCAGTGAATCAGAAGTTAAATTTGAAGATTTTTTTACAACCTAAAAGAGGGCGCAGTGAGCTTTCCAGCTCCTTTCCCCTAATGCCTTGTGATATGCAGATGCTTAGTAGTGGGCTAAAAGGCAAAACAAAACACTACACACCTTAACTGGGCTTTCCATAAGGAGAGATGTTCCCCTCCTCATACTCACTCATTGCCTCCCACCAGTCAAGCCAATATCGCTCTGCTCTCCACTGATGAGGGGCAAAACCCGAAACGCGTTTGTAGATGAGCAATATTGGCTTGACAATTATTCCTTTTTGCTTCCAAAAATTCAGTGAATCAGAAGGGAAATTGAGGGTTTGTTACAACCTATGAGGGGCAGTGAGCTTTCAGCTCCTTTCCCATAATGCCTTTTGGGGGTATGCAGATGCTTGTAGTGGGCCCCCTTTAAAAGGCAAAACAAAAAAAACTACACACCTTAACTGGTGTTTCCATAAAAGGGGAATGTTCCCCCCCCTCTATCACTATTGCCCCCCACAGTCAAGCCCAATATCGTCTGCTCTTCCTTGGGGGGGGCAAAACCCCCGAAACGCGTATGTGTGCAGCAATATTTGCTTGACAATGATTCCTTTTTGCTTCTCAAAGATTCTGTGAATCATAATTATATTGAGGATTTGTTACAACCTATCGAGGGCGCAGTGAGCTTTCCAGCTCCTTTCCCATAATGCCTTGTGATATGCAGATGCTTAGTAGTGGGCTAAAAGGCAAAACAAAACACTACACACCTTAACTGGTGCTCTCCATAAGGAGAGATGTTCTCCTCCTCAACGATTGATGTTGTCAGCCTGTATACCAGGATCTTACATCAAGATGGAATAAAAGCCATTAGATCTTTTTTGCTTAGATCAAATAGGGAGTTAGAACATGTGGATTACCTTTGTGAACTATTGAGGTTCATATTAGAACATAATACATTCTGCTTTGATAACCACTGGTATATACAGTGCACTGGTACAGCGATGGGGACGCCTGTGAAACCCACATTTGCTCATATCTTTTTGGCATATTGGGAAGAACAGTATATATATAACATCAAAAATCCATTCTTGAAATATATACAGCACTGGTCAAGATTCATCGACGATGGGCTAATAATATGGTCAGGTTCAGAGTTGCAATTTGAAGAATTCATGTGGTACATAAATGAGAATGATGTAAATATGGCTTTTACATCCACTTTTGGAGGTAGCAAGATAGTTTACCTAGATATAGAGATTGAATTGAGTGATGAAGGGCTAAAAACTAGAGGATACAGGAAACCAAATGCTACTAATTCTTTATTGCACAATGACAGCTTTCACCCTGCTTAGGTGAAAGAATCACTTCCAGATGGGCAAGTCCTTAGAGTTAGACACAAGAATAGTGAGTGTAATAATTTTGTGGAACAATCAGTGCAACTGATGGACAGATTGAGATCAAGAGTTTATGACGAAAAGGTCATTTCTAAGACATTTAGTAAAGCAGTAAAAAAGGATAGGAAACAATTGCTATATAATAGGAGAAAAAGGAATCGAACTAAAAGGTTTAGCTTCTCTTTTGAGTACAGTGATCTCTCAAATGTGGTAAGAAACAAAGTGAGAAAACATTGGCACATCCTTTATACAGATAGCGATCTTCAAGATAGAACCGTCTATCCCCCTCTCATATCTTTTAGAAGATGTAAAAATCTAAGGGATAGATTAGTGAAGTGAAAATGTCAGGGTAGTGATGTACAGAAGAATTGGTTTTCAGATATAGCACCTACAGGTAATCATAGATGCGGTAACTGTTCCCTGTGCTCAAAAATGGTAACGAAAAATAATACCAGTTTAGGGTTGATTCAACATACAGTGAAAGATTTCATCACATGTAAATCTAATTATGTAGTGTACGCACTATGGTGTGGTTGCAATCATTATTACATTGCAAAAATGATCAGTTCCCTACACAAGAGGAAAAAGGAACATATATATTCAATTAAAACAGGCAAGGGAGTAACCCGTTTAATAAATCACATTCGTAGTGAGCATGAAGGAGATACCTCTAGTATTCGTTTCGCCGGGATTGAACGGGTCAGTGGAAGTGATGTTAGAATTGATAGACATACAAAATTGTTACAATGTGAGTCAAGATGGATCTTGAAAGCAGAGGCCTTGGGTCCGTTGGGACTTAATAAGAGAAATGATTTATCAGTGTTTTTATGAGTATTTTTACTTGTGTGTTATTGTGCTAAAAGGTACCAGGATCTAAAGGGTACCGAGGGAAAGTTAAATAGCGCAGCTGTGCTACCTCCCAGCATGCCTTGACAAAGCGTGATGTGACGCGAAACAGCTGTTGGCCAGAGTGTGTACTTTTATCCTGATTTATCCTATGGAATAAAGATATAAAGAAATAAGAAAAACTGGTGAGTGCCGCTCATATTTCTCTCCTATTATGGAATTCTACATGGACTTTCTCTTATTTGAGCTGAGCACTACCGTAAAGTTCTGAGGTGAATTGGCTTTTGGATTAAGTGCATAAATTGTCTGTAAGCCATGCTATTGAGAAACGGTGCCGCCTTATCTTGCTTCTGTTGCTGTTTGGAATTTACCCTATATCAGAGGAGCAGAATGTCACCATACTGATGAGTCAGCTTGGTGGTGCGGCCCAAAGGGAAGTGAAATCTTGGCCAGCCACTGATAAAAAGCCTGTAAAGGACATCTTCGCCAAGCTCAGAGGTACTTTTGACACCCATACCACTTCAGAAATAAAATGCGATTTTTCAGTTGCAGGCAGAGACCACAGGACACTGTTAGAGACTATGCCTTTAATTTGCAGGAGGCCTTGCAGGTTATTAAGCAAGTTGACCCAGACAGTGTGCAAAACGAAAGCAAAATGTTAAAAGAACAGTTCATTGAGGGCCTCTGGTCCGAGTCCAATAAGGCCCAGCTGCGCATGCTGTCCCTTCAGAACCCTGGTATGGATTTTGCTCAATTCATAGACAGATAAATCTGTATATTGAGAGAACCCACTGATGTCTGCAGTGAGTCAGTTAGACACCCGGCAGTCATGCATCACCAGAAGGCTGTGCCCTCATCCCAAGTGCCTGTCGTACAGTACTCCCAGGCTCAAGCTGATGACCCTTCTGCCGACTTATGGCTACAAGTACAAGAACTGACCAAGAGTGTGGTTGCTCTATGTAAGACTGTTCAGGATCTTCAGGCATGTTCCTCTGTAGAGGGGATCCAATTAACTTCCAGCTCAGAGGATCTTCCATGGCGACAGCAAAGGAGGATGCCACCGCAGCAGCGATGACTGACGCGCACTGGTAGGAGACCTACTGATCGATTTGACTCCGCAGGACGACCCGTCCAGCGTTGGTCATGTCGAGAGAGAGTGTCATTTAAATGGGCAACCCCTGGGGCAGAGGACCAATCCCCAGGAGTAAGAAAATCTGGTCCAGCAAACTGGAGGAGCAAGTATGTCGGAGGGCGTCTAATGATTCCAGTTGTGATTGATGGCATCCCCTTCACCGCCCTCCTAGACACTGGTTCGCAGGTAACTACAATGCCCCACACTTTGTACCAGAGATACTGGGCTGATGCGGATTTCACCCGACGCCCTGATGGAGACTTGTCACTTATAGCAAGTAATGGTCAGCCTTTGGTGCAGGTGGGATACAAAGAGGTTACTATTAAGGTGGGGAGGGTGGAGCTTAAATTCCAAGGTCTGGTGGTGGTAGATGTAGAGAGAGGGGAGTGTAACTCTATTATAACCCTGGGCACTAATGTTATGGAAAATTGCCTAGGTGAGGTCATTGCCATCTTGCAAGACATATCAGAGTCAGCCTCATACAAAGAAAAACATTCCCTCAAAAGAGAAATCCAGGTCCTCATTAAGCGACAGCAGGTAGAGCTAGCAGGAGGAGAGATTGGTAGTGTAAGGGTGAGCGATCCCAACTCCATTATGCTTCCCCCCAGAAATGAGACTATCATCTGGTGCCGAGCAGCCTTAGGCATCAGTGGCCAGGATTACCAGGCTTTGCTGGAACCGGTTTACTCTGATAGCAGACCTACTGTGTTGACGGCTAGGAGGATTGTTAATGTCAAAAAGGGCATGGTCCCTGTGCGCATCTTGAATAGTGGAGAGGAGGAAGCTTGCTTGCCCCGATATGCCACTGTGGCCAAACTGTTTACAGTCAGCAATAATGATATTCAGGCTGCAGAACTCTTGACGCCATCTGATTCCACTTGTGATAATGTCTCCTTGGTTCAGTTGGAAGACTGGTGTCAAAAACTGCATGTTTGCTATCTATCATACAAGAAAAAAACTTTGAGATTCTTAGTTCACACGTTTTGATCAAAAAATCTTTAAGCCACCCCCGGCTTACAACGGGATCTCAAGGTGGGTGGTCCTACGCTATCTTTACCTCTCAATAGAGCCAAATTCAGACTTCTCATTGGGTCAACCGACCTCCATAACCCAGAGAGAAAAATAAAAAAACACCAACCTTGCAAGCATACTGCACTGATATAACAGCCTGTGGAGGTGAGCGGGGTGCAAGAAACCAAAATGGAGGCATCCCTTCCTCCCTATATAGATTAAAAGCAATATATGCCAAATACAATGTATAGTTCTGCACAAAAAAACTTTTCTGAAAAACACAATGTGAACCTGGGTGCCACTGGCATGGTTGCGGCATATATATACTGCATATTGGCACTGACTCCAACACCTGAACGAGGGAGTGTTCCGAGTAGTACATGAGTATGAGCGGGTCTTCAGTAAGAATCCAATGGATTTTGGGCAGCTAAAGATTATCCAACATACTATCCCCACAGGGGGCCATCCACCCATCAAAGAAAGGTATCGGCCCATAGCTCCTGCTCATTACCAGTGTGCAAAAAGGATGATAAAGAAAATTAAAAAGGCCGGGGTAATCAGGGACAGTTGCAGCCCATGGGCAGCCCCCATAGTGTTAGTCCGGAAAAAGGATGGCACAATGCGTATGTGTGTAGATTATAGAAAGATTAACAAGATTACACACAAAGATGCTTATCCCCTACCACGCAGAGATGAGTCTCTGGCAGAACTAAAATCAGCTAAGTACTTGTCCACTCTGGATTTAAACAGCGGGTACTGGCAGGTTCCCATTGCTCAGGCAGATAAAGAGAAAACCGCCTTTACTACTCCTATGGGGCTATATGATTGTAATCGCATTTCATTCGGTTTGTGCAATGCACCTGGAACATTTCAGAGACTTATGGAATGCTGCCTCGGACATAAGAACTTTGAGACCATGCTATTGTACCTAGATAATGTCATTATATATTCTAGGACCTACGAAGAACATTTGCAGCACCTAGCAGAAGTCTTTAAGGCGTTATCTAACTTCGGCTTAAAGCTAAAACCGTCTAAATGCCATCTACTGAATCTCAAGGTAAAATATCTAGGCTATATCGTCAGCTCAAAGGGAGTGGCCCCAGATCCAGACCAAGTTACTGTCATCACAGACTGGCGAGTACCCAAAACCATTAGGGATGTCCGACAATTCCTGGGACTAGTGGGCTATTACCGGTGCTTTATTAAGGATTTTACCAAGTTGGCAGCCCCCCCTTCTAGACCTCCTAGTTGGCCAAGCCAAAAAGGCCAAAAGTAAGAACCACCCAATAGACTGGGATGACAGATTGGAAGAATCATTTCAAAACTTAAAACAAGCACTTACTGGAGAAGAAGTCTTGGAAGACATTGCCTATGATCAACCCTTTATCCTCCACACAGATGCCAGCAACAGTGGATTAGGAGCGAACCTATCTCAGGAGCAGGAGGGCAAAGAGAAGGTCATCGCCTATGTGAGTAGGAAGCTTCGCCCCACTGAGAGGAACCCTACCAACTATAGCTCCTTCAAGCTAGAGCTCTTGGCTATTGTATGGCCGGTGACCGAGAGATTTAAACATTACTTTTGCCTTGTCCAAATTTACCATCTACACAGACAACAATCCAGATGCCTCTGGATACCGCCAGGCTTGGCATCTTGGAGCAAAGGTGGATGGCTCGGCTATCCAACTGCGACTTCGGTATTAAATACCAAGCTGGTATGAAAAACGCAAACGCAGATGCTTTATCCCGCATGCCAAACCCTCCTGATTCCAAGGAAATTCCAGCTGACCTGGAAGAGATTGAGATGCAAGCATTTTACAACAAGAGTGTCTCTCCAGATTCGGACTGTGTGGTGGGGAGAAGTTTTGTCATCCGAGAAGCTTCTTTGAACCCACTACCCCACCATGGTTGGGCAGAGACACAGAACAGTGACCCAGATATATACCTTATCAAAGAACTCCTTGGTGCAGAAAATTCATCCCTAGCTCCTGATACACTTGCAGATGCTCAACAGTTGTGGAAAGAGAGAAGAAAGCTTTTCACTTTTGAAGACAAATTGGTCTGAAGAGCCTTTAACCCACATACGCATGAGCTAGTATGCCAGATTGTAGTTCCAAGAAAAGATGTGCCCATGGTTCTAGAAGCCTATCACAATCAAGCGGGACACTTTGGTTGGAGGAAGCGTACAATGAGATTGTAAACAATCCATTGATGCCTCTGCCGGGGACTGCTCTAAGGTAGCACCTGGCGGTCGTTGGTCAACAGTCATCCTTACCATCAAGGGCTCTACGAGGAGGCCGGCTTTTGCTTGGTTACGCCCCTTGGAGCAAACCTGACAGTGGTTCAGTGGGTTTAACACCCGCTCCACCTGTTCACCCTGCTGTCTAAGGAGAGTGACCTTTACCCATCCTTGGTCAGTTTAGGGAAGAGCATCAATCATCATTCCCACTCTAGGGGAGAGCAGTAGAACAGATTCTGATATTTTTACGGGGGACTGTCAAGTTGGTAATTTAAGGAAAAAACATCAAAAGTCTGTTTCATTATTACATTCTTATTAAGCTCATCAGATAGTTTGTTAAACTGCTTTTACTGCTATACATCCTTATCGAAGTATCAGATATCTCTCACACAGCTTTCCTTGAGAAAGATGCAGCGTCAGCTACAAGCAAGAAATTCAAGTCCTTCCTCCTCCCCCCAGATGATAGAGGAGAGTTTGGGAATGTGTCTTATCAGCTAATGCTTCATATGTACATGCAAATTATAAGTTGTCTCTTAGCGACCACCAATTAACCAATCATGTAGTGATAGAATAGTCATGTGATTAAAAAGTTCTATTGAAATGTAATTTACTGTGATTAAAGCAGATTCATGTCCTAAACAGAAGGTGTGGTGTTTCTCGAGCTCCGGCTGCCGGCAGCAATAATAATAATATAATTCGGAGGAGGCATTTAATTGGATAAAGGAGTGGAACAAAGATAATTTCCACACCTGATTTAATCATCTTGACATAGAGAGTGCGGCCCGTGCAACCTCAGAAGGAAGAATCACATCAGTCAAAAGGCCCCCCTTACAGCCCATAATGATAAAGCAACCTTTAGAAATAGTGGCCCTAGACCATGTCCAACTCACCCCGAGCCGATCAGGATACAACTATGCTCTGACCATCGTAGACCATTATTCCCGATTCTTGGTGGTTGTGCCAGTAAAAGACCAAACTGCAAGAACGGCTGCAAAGGCATTCCAAGAATATTTTTGTAGACCCCATGGATACCCAGATCAAGTTCTGACAGACAGGGTTCCAACCTTCGAGGCCGACGTCTTCAAGGAGTTTTGCTCCTTATACGGATGTAAGAAGATCAGAAACAACTCAGTACCACCCGCAAGGCAATGGTCTTTGTGAAAAAATTAACCATTTTGTTATCAACCTACTGCAGACCTTGCCATTGGTAGAAAGGAGCCAATGGCCAGAGAAATTGCCTGATCTGATTGAAATGTATAATCATATTCCAACCAGCTCAACAGGATACGCTCCAGCTTACTTGATGCGTGCACGACCAGGTAAATTTCCCATTGATCTGGAAATGGGAGTCCTAACACCTGAAATTATATCCAGCCAGCTAGGCAGTGATTGGAACACCGAAAGGCAATTACAATATCAGAAGGTCCAGCAATGTGTGCAACAATGCCTTGCTCAAGTTAGACAAAAACAAGAAAAATACTTTAATCGGCATGCCATAGCATCCTCCTTATCCCCAGGTGAACAAGTGTTAAAGAAAAAGAGAAGGAGCCACAAATTGGATGACCAATGGGAGGCTGAACCTTATACCATCCTACCATCTAACCACAATAACAGCCAAGTATGTACCATCTCCAAGACGGTGGAAAGACATATAAAACTGTGTCAAGAGACAATCTGCAAGTATGTCCCGCCCAATTGCGGGACAAGTGGAAAGCAGTGAACAAGTTCCTCAGCAAATGGAAGAGGTTGACACAATTGTTCAAACGGTCCTAGGGTAGTGTCCCCATTCTTGGCTGCAAGTTGAAAATGCAGTAGTAGTTCCAGTGATGCTTTTCCCACAATACAACACAAAGCTAAAACAAAAAAAGATAGGAACAGCACTAATGTCCACATAGACCTAATGAGGTCTTCTATAAATGCAAAGTCCGTCCAATGAGTGAGCAAGCCTTGTACTCACCACCAGGCAATCCAAAAAAAAAAAAATATCCGGACGACAGCATAAAAGCAGGGATAAATTTATTTCATAGTGAGTACAAAAACACCAGTGCAACGTTTCAGCCCATCAAAGTGTCGCCGTTCTCAAGCGGCATAAGTTATAAGTGCATATCCATACAAATATATATAAATACAAAGACCTCCCATTACAATCTAAGACCAATCCATATCCTAATTATACATTTAATTATAACACACCTGTGTTTACAATGATCTAAATGGCCAAAGTGTAATAGACAGATCCTTAAACCAATAAAATTACCACAATAGTAAAAGACGGGCTCTTCTGACAAGGGATCCGCGCTGTAATCAATGCTCCAACACTCGGTGTCCTGTAGAGCACACTGCGCATGTCCGGAAACACGCAACCCCATCAAGGATCTCCGGAAGTCCTCTGCTATGTCGGCTTCATGTATATACACTGCACATACTCAGAACAACGACGCAAAAAAATACAATGTATCATAAGACGGACCTATAACAGTAAACATAATAAATGTATCATATATAGCAATATTGAATAATATACACTTTTTGCCTCAATAATATGTTATGTTGATCGAGATTTAAACTATAATCTCAAACACATTCCATAGCTTCACTATTTAGCTAGCATCAACATCTAATGACAGGAAATAAAAAGGTATATCCAATCAATTAGAGATGCAATGCCACAACTAGTCACTGAAATAATAATACAATAGAGGCACATCTTTTGTTCTGTTGCTAACTTCAAAAAAATTATCTGCAATGTCCATCAAATATACATATATAAAAAAAACTATCTTTATTTAAATCCAACATAAAAAATATATCCTTTGTCAGGGAGTCCCGTAATAATAATCTAAGGATAAAAACAAAAAATAAACAATAATTAAAAACACTTAATATAAATTATGCTCAAGATAAAGATGACAAATCTAAATAATACAATTTTAAATTTTAAATTCCAAATTTAAGCCATTAGGTTGTAACGTCTGTAATTCAAAGATCCATCTACTTTCTTTCTTTTTTAACAACATTTCTCGATCTCTACCATGTCGCTTTTCCCACAACAGTCCCCACAAGTGACACTAACCTCTTCTGAAAGAGAAGAGCAGCTAGCACCAGCTCCTGACACTTTGCATTCCCAAAGCCCAGAAAATCTTCCTCATCATAGAGGTGAGCCTGCTGTACCTGGGGTGGGTTTAAGGAGAGGTAGACAGTTGCCTATAGTCTCTCCATTTTGCGCAGGTCACAGCGTAGTACACAGGGACAGATCCCTTCTCGTTATAAGGATGATTAAAGAAAATTTTTATGTGTTCAGGCTAAACTATGTCTTATGTGCTGTTTCTAGCAGTGTTAAAAAGAAAATAAATGTGTGACCACATGGACTAATGTGAGATTTCAGCAACCATTATGCTTCCTTCCTCTACAAGGTCTCTTGTAAGGACTTACAAACTGAAAGCAAACCCAGTTTCACCGTTCAGCTACCCATCCTGTAAATGACAAGTATGGCAGCCTTGGTAAAGGAGCCATCCAAAACAGCTAGTGCAGTGAATTTGATTATATGGTCTGTGTGCTCCGTAGCTGCACTTGCTATGTACGGGCTCCTGGCCCAATATCTTAAAGGGGTTGTATCATTTCATTAAATGGTCTTCAGAATAAGGGGACAGTGAAAACAAGAAACTTTGCAATAGGATGTCATTAGCAAAGCTATCTTGTATTCACAGTATTCCTTATCTTCTGTTTCTGTTTACACTGATATCTACTTCTGGTCGGATCCCTCCTCCTTGCATTTCACTAGCCGAGAGCTCATTTACAATCTGTTCGGCCCCCAGGTCATTTTCAAAGGAGCGAGCATTCCTGTCTCTCTCACTCAGAGTAAGGGACCGGCACATTTTAACTCTGCACAGCCAGAAGAAACAGACTAACATTGCAGGGCTTGTACAATCAGGAAACAGCACAATTGTGTGTGGATCCCTGCCTGACTCAGAGTTAGGGGCCGTAGCAATTTCTCTCTGCACACCTAGTAGAAACAAAACTGTAGCAGATTCTACAATCAGACAACATAACAGTTGTGTCTCGGTGCCCGCATAGAAGGGAGATCTGTGCCGTTCATAGAAAGCTGAATTTAACTGTAACAAATCTCCAGCTATGAGAGGAGACAACATCAGTGCTCAGTCTAGATTGAATGCAGCCTGTGGTATGTTTCAGCTCTTACAAAATAAGACTGATAGAGAGAGACACAGTGACATGTGGACTCAGAGAGGGAGGGGGTTGGGTCTCAGGAGCCAGCATGAACAGTGAAGGGGGGATGATGTCACCCAGCTGGGAGGGGAAGAAACGCACCTGCATTTCTAGAGTTGAGAAGCTGACAGCAGTATGAATCGGCCGAACTAAAGAAGCGATACATCCCCTATAAGGATGTGTTATTCTTCAGTAGGGCGGAATGTGGTGCCCCATGTCTGGATCACCACAAAATAACTGTATGTGTAAGGTTCCATATGCATTATTAGATGTGATGAAAGTTAGTTTCTCTGCTAAGCACTGCATACAGACATTGTAACCCGATCCCTTACTGGGGATTCTACACTTTACCTCCATCCAGAGGTTAGGACATGGCCCCTAGTCCGAGGAAGAGGAAGTGTGCTGCGAGAGTGTAGTAGTGTGGATAGAAGGAGGTTGCCTCATGTAGAGAGGGTGCGTGCCTTCCTACAGGGCACTATATTTACTATTTTGCCATAGGCAAACTTAAACTCTATCAGTTCTCTATCTATAAAATACTAAAACGTAACTTTTATTACGTATAACACTTAACCTCTATACACACTATTTAAAAACCCGATTTCTAACCTCTCAATTTATCCCTTTCTACTTCTGAAGGAATAGCTCCTTTTCTATTATCAAGTCTGGTGGAACACCACCTATTAACAGGAAAACCTTATATATACAGTAATTTGTTAACTCCAGTAAGGGATCCCAAGCTTGGGCAGTCATCCCTAATCTAATGGACATAAAACATATAAGGTTTCCTTGTGATACCCTCTGCAGTGGGTGACAGAGGTGAGAAATCACAATTTAAAACGTCATGCCTGACCTCCCAAACATGTTTCACCAGCTAAACTGGCTTCATCAGGGGTTAGAGGTCCGGTCCCATGTGGTCTAAGCTCATTTCCTTTTATATCATGTTAGGTACACACCCTATTCAGGTGCTCACCAATTACCCTTCAGAGAATCCACAAAACCCACTCCCCCTTCCACTCTCCTGCATGCACACTGATACTATGTGCTCCTACTGCTGCCGCTGTCACCATGCTCCCATAAACAACAATATTCCTCAGACAATTACACCATCTCCATAGCGGGCTTGCGCCCTATCTTACCATACTGCCCGCGCCCGCGTACTGTATCAATGGAGATATCTGCCCTGTGTGATGGACTTCCGTCCCATTTCTCTCATATTATTGTGTCTGCGTGGCTCACCTAGAACGGACTAAGCAGAATAGGTGTTACATTCCACAGCACACTACCAGCTTTATCACCTCCCATGAACCTCTTCTCCTCCATGACTAATATGCATATTCATTGGGAATACATACTCCATTGTACTGTACACTATTGTCTTAGTCTCTTCCCATAGACCACTTCTCCTTTGTATCTAATATACATATTCATTTAAATAAAGTTGCAGGCCCTATGGTTAGCCTGCCCCCCCTCCCGCAATTTCACCTCCCACCTTCCCCATTAAAGATTCTTTCTTATAGGTCAAGGCTAGTTGCCTATTTCATTACGTTGCAATGGGAGTATGCAAAAATGTTAGTACATTCATACTCTATTGTATTTGCATACATTTGTATTGCATATATTGTATTTAAAGTTAGCACAAAATCTACGCAGTGAGTAGAAACAATAAATCTATACATAAATAGATGTATACATAATTAGATGGTAATCTACTCCCGAGCTGCGTCTCGACATAGAAACGTAATTTTATATATCATATGAATAAGTTGCTAACAAACTCTTCATGCACAGAAACATTATACACAAATCCCAAACTGCCAAATAGAAACCGTGGCCTCACGTGATCAATACCTATCATCATTGCAAAACACAGGGAAAATGAGGGACAAGGTGTGGGCAGAGGGGGGACAAGAGGGAGATGGGGGGGGAGGAGAGAAAAAAAACCCTATGTGAACTCTGATGCTCCTATAGTCATATATTCAACCATGCTATGTACCACTGTACCAATCAGCAAGATTAAATAAATGCTGAAAATGAAAAGCCTTCATTTAGGCCTTTGTCGTTCAATGTATTGAGTCTATATATCCATCTTCCTTCTTCCTGCAACAAAACTACATCCAGATCGCCCTTTCTTCCCCTAGCTTTTTCACACAGATGGCCCAAAATTTTAGCACCTCTATTTCACCATTATGTACTTCCAAAATGTGTCTCGCTAGGGGGGTGTCACCTCTAGTTTTAATAGTACTCAGATGTTTCGAGATCTGACGACGAAACTCCTGTATGGTTTTTCCCACATAGATCTTGGGGCAAGTACACATAGCCCCATAAATCACCCCTCTGGTTTTACAATTGATGAATTGTCTTATCTCAAATCTTCTCCTGTCAATGGGATTAACAAATTCTTTAGTTTTCCATATAAATGGACAGAATAAAAAGTTGTCACAGGGATATGAGCCTACCACCGGAGACTGTAACCATGTTTTTTTGCCATCTCCCTCAAAATGACTATGCACAAATTCATCCCTAAGATTTTTTCCTCTTCTATATGTGACACTAGGATTAGAGATGGGCGAATTTCCCGAAATTCGTTTCGTTCACTTCGCCGAATTTCTCTGCAAAAAAATAACTTCGTTCCGAATTACTTCGGCATGAATCACGTTAAATAACGGCTATTTCCAGGCTGCACAGAGCCTGCAGGGTGCTGTAGAACGTTGTGCCATGCTTAAATATGCAGAGGGAGTTTGGTTTGGTATTCATACAATGTTGTGTTTTAGTATGACACGCACATGACTGCCGCCGCTCTTAGAATCACTTCACTATAAAATTCCCTGGGCACTTAAGAGGGCAAAACTGACCAAAAAACTGAAGCGGGAATGTTGCCTGATAAGGTCATGCCAGAGAAAGCTGGTAAAAAACAAGCTGAGAGCTCAGGTGGCAACATTAGTGACAGAGTGTGGAGGTGACGGTGCTAACCACAGCAGCATGAGGTCAGACAGTGGGACAATGACATTCTGGAGGTGGCGAAAACATGAATAGGTCACAGAATGGCACAATGACACAGTGTGTAGGTCACAGCAGCCGCCACAGCAGCAGCATGAGGTCAGACAGTGGCACAATGACACAGAGTGTGTAGGTCACGGCATCAGCCACAGCAGCAGCATGAGGTCAGACAGTGGCACAATGACACAGTGTGTAGGTCACAGCAGCAGCCACAGCAGCAGCATGAGGTCAGACAGTGGCACAATGACACAGTGTGTAGGTCACGGCAGCAGCCACAGCAGCAGCATGAGGTCAGACAGTGGCACAATGACACAGTGTGTAGGTCATGGCAGCAGCCACAGCAGCAGCAGAGGTCAGACAGTGGCACAATGACACGTGTGTAGGTCACGGCAGCAGCCACAGCAGCAGCATGAGTTCAGACAGTGGCACCATGACACTGTGTGTAGGTCCCGGCAGCAGCAGCATGAGGTCAGGCAGTGGCACAATGACACTGGAGTGGAAAGACAGGAGAGGCAAGAGTGGACAATGGGGGAGGTGGCAGCAGGGAGAGGGACAAATGACACAGTGTGTAGGTCACAGCAGCACCCACAGCAGCAGCATGAGGTCAGACAGTGGCACAATGACACAGTGTTGTAGGTCACGGCAGCAGCCACCAGCAGCGAGCATGAGGTCAGACAGTGGCACAATCACATTTGGAGGTGGCAAAAAATGGGATGAGGCACAAGTGGCAATGACACGGGTGTGTAGGGTCACAGCAGCAGCACAGCAGCAGCATGAGGTCGACAGTGGCCCACAATGACACAGTGTGTAGGTCAGGGGCAGCAGCCACAGCAGCAGCATGAGGTCAGACAGTGGCACAAGGACACAGTGTGTAGGTCCGGCAGCAGCAGCATGAGTATATAGGCAGAATGGCACAATGACATTCTGGAGGTGGCAAAAAACAGGAGTAAGGCCACAGAGTGGGACAATGACACAGTGTTTGGGTTCACGGCAGCAGCAAGCATGAGGTCAGGCAGGGGCACAATGACTTTCTGGAGGTGGCAAAAAAAACAGAGTAGGCCACAGGAGTGGACAATGACACAGTGTGTAGGTCCGCAGCAGCCACTGGCAGCAGCGGGGTTTTGGTCGGACAGTGGCACAATGACACAGTGGTGGAGGTGGGTGTCAATACCGGGTCCCTGGTAAAGATGTTTTTTGGGGCAGATGGAGAATTTGTCAGCGATGTGTGGCATCGGGCGGGGTTTGGCGGCATCAGAATTGTGGGAGGCAGGTAGTTTGACCAGACTCATTTCCCCAGTTTGGGTGAGGCGTCTGGCTGATTTGTGTCTCGCCCTAGGCTTTTGGGGTGTGTGGGAAATCCTGGCGATCCACGCCTGGTTCATTCTGACAAGGTAGTCGTTCCACATTTCCCGGTGGACAGCGGGTTCTCCCTTGGGCTAACGTGGCCCCCGCCGCACTGAAACCACCCGCTCTGATGCCACCATTTCTGGCCGGGCAGAACGCTTCTCCACTCCCAAACACGGCAGTTGCGGCCTAACATCCAGTTTGGCTACCCGTAGTCCAGCGGTTCTTCCTAACTGGGGTGCGGTGTTCTGTCCAAGTAGGCCCACCACCTGTTGGTTCAGGGACTGCTCTGTGCCCTTTCTGCTGCTGTGCTGGCTGCTGGCGACTACCCTCCTCACTAGGGGGTAAAGGGAAGCTGCTCATCAGTGACTCCAGACTTAGGTTATGTGATGGAGTGGTACTGCTCTACCCCCCCACCCTTCCCCCAGCACCCGCGGCGTAAGTAGTGAGCGCTGAGGAACCCCCGGTCAGACCTGTCAGAGGAGGGCGATGCGCACATAGGCAGCGGCCAACTGATCACGGAGGATTTCCCTTAGTATTTGGGGTTTGTCCTCCTCTCAATATCTGGGAAAAAGGCTCCCATTTTGGATCGGTGCGAGGGTCCAATAGGGTGGAGAGCCAGAAGTCATCCCTCTGCCGGATGCTGACTATTTCGGCTGTCACTAGCCAGGCAAATAAGCATGCTGGGGGGCCATCTGCACAAGTGACTCCGAGGGGCTCCCTGCCTCCATTTCCACTGTATATGCCACGGTGCTTGGGGATTCATTGCCTCGTCTTCCCTCATCTCCATCCACCTCCTCCAGCTGCTCCTGCTCTCCTCTCTTGTCACCTGGGTAGAAAACCCATCATTTCACCAGCCAATGCTTCTGCTCCAATGTCCTCCCCCTCCTTCTCCTCCATTTCAGTCCCCACTGGACTCTTTGGGGGCCATGAGATGTAGTCCCCAAAGTCTCCATTCCCTGCCCAGACAGATTTTTCAGCATTGTTCCAGGAATGAAGCAGGGGAATGACGTTATTGATCCCGTAGTCCTGGCGACTGCAAATAACGTCGCACTCCTCAAATGGCCTCAACAAACGGCAGGTGTCACGCAGAGCTGCCACTGGTTGACATCAAAGTTACACGGGGGAGTAATTCTGTCTGCCCGGATCATCAAAAAAATCGTTAATGGCCTTTCTTGTTCATACAGTCGGTCCAAAATGTGCAGGCTGGAATTCCAACGGGTGGAAACATGCATATCAGAGTGTGTTGGGGGAGGCGTTCTGCCGCTACAACTCCCAGGGGGGTTTTTCCCGGCTTTGTACGAATGGATAAAATGCATGCACAGTTTCCTGGCCATTTTCAGAATGTTCTGAAGATCGGTGGAAGACTTCCGGAACCTTTTTCACAACCAGATTGAACACGTGCGCCATGCAGGCGCATGGACCAAACCCTCCTCGGTGCAGCGCGGACACCATGTTCCTCCCATTGTCCGTCACCATGGTTCGATTTGCAGTTGGCGCGGGAGAAAGCCACACATCGATTTCTGCTTCATGACGCGGAGCAGTTCCTCCCCTGTTGACTTGTTCGCCGAGGCTAGCCAGGTGTAGAACTGCGTGACACCGCTGTGCCCTAACCCATGTGGTATGATGGAGCAGTACTTGTGGAGGCTGAGATGGTGGTGGTGGTGGAGGAGGAGGAGGCGGACATTGGCGCAGGATCAGCAGTTTGACAACGTGGAGGAGAAAGAGGCGTCTCCTGTCCAAGTTTTTGGTGTGCCTGGGCCGGAAGCACATTCACCCAGTGGGCCCTAAAGGACATGTACTGGCCCTGACCGTAGTTACAGCTCCCGACGTCCGCGCTGCCATGCACCTTGGAACAAACCGATAAGCTTAAGGACTGGCCCACCTTCTGTTCTACAAAATTTATGAATGCTGGTACTACTTTTTGGAAAAAGAAATTACGGGTTGGAACTCTCCATCTCGCCTCGGCACAAGCCATTGTTCTCTGAACGGTGCAGAGTCCACCATTTGGAAAGGGATGGACTGCAGTTCCAAGTACTTGGACAGGAGCACGGTCAGCTGCTGCACCTTAGGTTGGTTGGACGCATACTGTTGTATCTTTGCAATCGCCCCGCTGAACGGCTGCTGGCACCATGAGTAGCGAGGAGCAGGAGATCTGGACCGGGGGATGATGTCAAAAGAGAAACCGCTCCCTTCTGCAGAGGTGGTGGGCCTTGACTGGCTGCAATGGCAAGCGTTTCCACTGGGCGTGCTGCTGCTGCTGTTGCTGCGGCGGGCGGATGGACCACAAAATCTGTGCCACGTTTCTTCCCAGGCCACCGGATGGTGACGCTGCATGTGTTGACGCAGGGCCGTGGTGCCAACGTTTAGCTCCCTGGCCACGCTTCACTTTCTGCTTACAGATTCACATATACCCATATTCGGCTCCTCCGGTGTCTTAGCAAAGAACTGCCCCACCACCGAGTATCGGATTTTTACCCCCAACGCTCCCACTGAGTGACTATGCCGCCGCTGCCTCGCTGAGCCCCTGTGCCGCTACTTTCTTGGACCAGCGAAGCGCGTTTCTTACCCCATGGCCGCTTGGCTCCCGACCTCACACTGCTGCTATCCTGCTGACTCACGGCCACACAACCCACTTGCTGGCTGCGCTGCTGCCTGACGCGCAAGCTGACGCCCTCTTCTCCTGAAAGTTGATGAAGCCCTTGCCTCACCGGCTCCCCCGTGCGGTCGGCTACATCATCTCTATTTGTGTTTCATCGTCACTGCTGTCCTCATCAACGGTCTTGGTATCCAGAGGCTGACCCCTCACAACATGACCTCCCCTGCCACTTTCAACATCTATACTTTGCCGCCTACTGCAAGAAGCAGGGGATATTGGCCCCAATTCTTCGCTGCCAAGTCGCTGCTGACTGCCCTCCTCAAATTGTTCATCCCCGCTATATAGTGGCGCTGAGCCCAGACCACATAGTAGATCTCTGGCTGAGGATACCGGATGGGACAGAAGCGGGTTGAGGAACAGGTGAGGGCGTGACAAACTCCCGGGCCATGCCAACTAAGGGTTGTGCCCGACGTTACCACCCACTCTTGGCTGGGTTGTCAGATGTCATCTGGGAGAAGTGGATGACCCAGTCAACCCAAACAAGAACCATGGGGTTGCTGAACAACCCCACGGCCGCTAGATGACAGCGGCAGTTGTGGCCCCACCCAGTGACCCTGCTGCGACATCCCCTTGCTGTGCTTTCGACCTGGGCCTGAATGTTTGTGCCTCTGCCACTCGAGGTGAAGAGCCTGCCACCTCTCTGTCTGACATACTGTTTGTTCTTTTAATGTAGAGACACTGTTTGATGAAGATATCTGTATATGATAAATACACACCCCGTATTTGACACCAAATGAACCACTAAGAAGCTTGGGTAACCTTGGATATAAATTGCGCTCCACAAATGGGCAGGAAAAATTGACTTGTATGTGCCGTTTAAAAACTCTGTGAATTTTACTGAATATAAAACACAAACAGGCTTAATTAACCTTCGGATATGAATTATGCTACAGAATTTCTTTTGTGGCGGTGAAAAACAAAGTTTCTTTTACTGAGTACAACTGCAGAACAACGCTTAATTAACCCCTGGATGTAAATTGCGCAAAAGAATTGAGCAGCCGGAAACTACTAGCTTTGTAGCGTGTTACAATTGCGTGTTTTCTACGCTACACAACAAGAGAAAAAATTGTAATTAACCTTCGCTTGTGAATTATGCTACAGGAAAATTGTATTTTTTGGCGGTGAAAAAGACGGTTTCTTGGAGTCACAACAGCAGCAGAACAACGCTTAATTAACCCCTGGATGTAAATTGCGCAAAAGAATTGAGCAGCCGGAAACTACGAGCTTTGTAGCGTGTTACAATTGCGTGTTTTCTACGCTACACAACAAGAGAAAAAATTGTAATTAACCTTCGCTTGTGAATTATGCTACAGGAAAATTTTTTTTTTTGGCGGTGAAAAAGACGGTCTATTTTTGTCACCACAGCACAAAAACAACGCTTAATTAACCCCTGGATGTAAATTGCGCAAAAGAATTGAGCAGCCAAAAATGAAGTGGTATTTGTATTATAAAAACGCTGTTTCTTTAAATGAATACAACAGGAACTGGCTTAGATGCCCCTTGGATATTCAATGTGCTGTGAGCAGATAGCATTAAAATGTATATGCAGCTGCAGTGGACGCACACTGGACTTCAGATCCAATACACCAAAAAATCAGAAATAGAACGTTAAGAGAAGCAGTCTCTGAGACAAGCTGAGACACCCCACAAAAATCGCTGTATAAAAATCAGATCTTCAGTAACAATCAGCTGCGGCAGCACCTTCCCTGATCAGTACAGTGAGAGCGGTATGAGCTCCCAGCGTCGCGCCCGGACTTATATAGTGCGGTGACGTCACAGAATCCCACCGGTCTCTGATTGGCTTCATCTCTGCACATGTCTAACTAGGATATTTAGGAATCACCTCAGAGAATACTGAATCTGCCCTCTATCATTTCATTGGCTCTATCATCAAAGGTACCTATACAATGAATTAAATCAGTTTTTTTCCTTCTTCTTTTATTTACTTATTAATAAATATCCTCTGTCACTAGTCAAAGCCCTATTAAACACCTTCCTCAAAACATTTTTTTGGATAACCCCTTGCCTGAAAACGTGCATTTAACTTTATACCTTCTTCATTGAAAGCCTCTAAAGTAGAGCAATTCCTACGAGCCCTAAGAAATTGGCCTATGGTAATCCCCTTTTTTTGAGAAGGTGGATGCCAGCTAGAAAAGTGTAACAAACTATTGGTAGCCGTATTTTTACGAAATATCTTTGTCTGAATCTGCTTGTTTTCTTCCAACATAATTTGAAGATCCAAAAAATTTATTTTCTCTCGATGAATTTCAAAGGTGAATTTCATCCCAATTTCATTGAGTCTAGATACAAAATCCCTGAATAATTTTTCACTACCATCCCAAAAAATCAATATATCATCAATAAAGCGCCCCCAAAATAAAATCCGATCTGTGAATATTTCAAAGTGTTCAGAAAAAACAATAGCATCCTCCCACCAACCTAAAAATAAATTAGCAAAACTCCCTTTATCTGGTGATAAAAGGTACCATCAAAAAAAAATAATTATGTGTCAAAACAAAATCCAATAACTGTAAAACGAAATCATTATGTTCCATAAATTGCATACCTCTTGTGTTAAAAAAATACTTGATTGCTTTCAGGCCCAGGTCATGTCTGATGTTACTATATAGGGCTTCTACATCTAAACTTGCAAGAAATGTACTTTCACTCATTACTAGATCGTTAATTCTCATCACAGTATCCTTCGTATCTTTAAGATATGAAGGAAGGCCAGTGACAAAGGGCATCAGTATACGGTCAACATACGTGCTAGATCCTTGTGTTAAATTATTTCTACCTGAGACTATCAGTCTTCCTGGTATTGGCTCAACCTCTTTATGCACTTTTAGTAATGCATAAAAGGTAGCAATAATAGGATTCACATTTAACATAAATTTCTTCTCATCCTCAGTAATTAATTTTTTTCTCAATTCCCAGGTCCAAAATCCTTTTTAAGTCCTTCAAATACTCATTGGTTGGATCCTTTGGAAGCCTCTCATATGTTTCTGAATCATCAAGTATTCTCTCAACCATTGCTCTATAGTCACTTTTATTTAAGATGAAAATATTACCACCCTTGTCACTGGGTTTGATTACTATCTCCCCGTTAGATTGTAATTCTGCAATAGCTAATTGTTCCTCCCATTTTTTTTTTAAACTTGTTTTTATTATGAGTCTTCAAATAGAATTAAAAGTGAAAGGGGGGCGTGGCCTGACCGGGCATGTAGAAGGACGCACCAGAGAGAGCTCCAGCTCAGGACTCCCAAAACCGGCTCACCCAAACCCCTGCAGTGCTTGAATAAGCCCTTGGACCATCTCATCACCTGTGGACACCTACAAGGATCAGTTAGAGCCCACTTACGCCCTTCTACACCTCTCTGAACCGGAGCTCTGTGGTCCGTGGACAACGGCTTGTGTCTTTCTGGCGGGACCGCGGCCATTTCAGCGCACCTTCCTTCTCCATAGACAGATCCTGTCGTCTGCTGCCGGCTGTGACTGGGCTGCTGAAGATTGGAGAGGAAGCGATCTCTGCCTGCCGCGTACCTGTTCAAGGGCCGACCGACCACCCAAAGGCTGTGAAGACGTCTAGGACCGAGCCCCGGGAACACACCACCCAGCAGGTACCGGCGCCTGGCGCCATTTTGTTATCAGATTGACTGAAGGAGCGGGGGAGCGGGCCCTGTGTATCTGCACCGGTCCCGTGGCTTACCGCTGAGAGAAGCCGTGCCGTGCAGACTTACACTTGCACTGTTAACGGGCCGTCGCTCGGCTCTTCTGCAAATAACAGCAAGTGACCAAAGCCCTATGACGGCAGGCATTCTCCTACTATAAAACCAAACGCCATCTTACTGCCATAACGCACCTTGCGACCAGGCTGCACCCTGCTACATAGGAGAACTTAATCCTTATCAGGAGGCTATCCCTTATTATTTAATACATAGCGAAAGAGGCATAAAAGAGAGTGAAAGTGCTTCTCTACAGCTCTAGTAATCACCACTTTATAGTAATCCAGATAGAGCTATTCTTTTCTATACTGCAAGCGCAATTACTTCTGTAAAAGAGCTACTCCTCACCACTTCAGTGGCCTCTGCATCTCCATTCTGCTTCTCAGCAACTTTACAACTTGAGCTTACTATATCTTAAAGCATTCTTGCTGTAACAAGGACAGATCGGTATCCTTTGTAACATAGCATCAGGGAGAGCCTCAACAACAACGGTGTTTTTACAATAGCTAGACACCCTCCCAGCTTGTGCAACAAGGTAGAATAAAAGGGAAAAAAAAAAAAAAGAGATTAA